>VYZV01045317.1:0-13324 GCA_013401275.1 Pandion haliaetus
AAAACACTCCCCAATATAGAGAGCCACCCCACCACCTCTCCTGTTTATTGCCCACGCTGAGTGCATTGGCATAGAAGCACTTGAACTCGGCTGTTGATACCACCCCCAACATTGGCATGCCGCCCCCAGGCTCATCTCTGGTGAGTCTATTTTTAGCCCCTTCCCTCTTCAACCCTAGTTTAAAGCCCTCTCTATGAGCCCCTCCAACTCATGAGCAAAGATCCTTTTCCCCGTTTGAGACAGCTGGACTCCATCTGTCGTCAGCAGGCCTGGTGCCGTGTAAACCTCACCATGATCAAAAAACCCAAAATTCCACCGATGGCACCAGCCTCTGAGCCTCATGTTAATCAGGTGCGTTTTCCTGTTCCTTTCAGTATATTTCCCTGCCACTGCTCTAACGATCACTGTTAGTGCTCTCAAGATGTGTGTGCATTTAATGGCAGGTGGAAGGCGAAGAGGTAAGAGCGGAGGCAAAGCTGATCCTGATAAACCCAGAAACAAAGGCAGTTACAGCGGTCAGGTAATGAGCAGTAGAAGCAACAGAACTGATATAAACTGTGGCAGGTTCGCAGTTACAGTGCTGGCTTTGTTGCTGCTGTTTCCCAATAGTCAGAGGCACTGTGGGTAGCTGTCCCCTTCTCCTCCCTCAGCAAAACACCAACATCCTCCGAATTAGCAAAAGCCCAAACTGCCTCATTCCTGTGTGAGCAATGCTTTGACAGAAATGGGCTTGGGGGAAAAAAACCAAAACCAACTAGCTAGTAAGGTGAAACAGTGTCACTAATAACATAAATGATAGGACATCAACTGTCCTCAGCAATTCTGAGTCAGATACCTGCACCAGCTGCTGTTATTAAAAATGTTGTTACTGTCATATATGCAGATTTGTGTTTTAGAAGACAAAAAAACAGCAGTGATGCAGGAGCAGCTGCAGCTGTGGCAGGAAATATAAGTGAAAACAGTATCTGGTTTATGTTATTAATAGTATTTCTTGGTAATAGGAAGGAAAAGAGAGTTTGTGGAATTGAAGATAGTGCAGTGGAGCTTAGTGTTTCCAGGCCTCACCTTTTTTGTAAAGGATATTGGATATTCTGTTAAAATGGATACACTTAAATTTGTTACTTATAGCTATTCCATGGATATAGGAAAGGAAAAAGGAACTTTCCTTGGAATGGGCTCCTTTTAGTACTTTCACTGTCAGGTTGGGGGTTTTTTTTGTTTGTGTGTTTTGGGTTTTTTTTTCCTCCAGCAGTAGCCTAAAAATAGTTTGAACTATTGTGGGTTCATAAAGATACATGGTAATATAATTTGAGTAGAAACTCTGCATGTGTTCTGGCAGGAATGTGTTAAGGTACTTAAAGACTGTCTTTGCACACTGCTAATTTGGACTGGTATTTTTAGTTGTACTCCCAGTAGGAATGGCACTGAGTTTTAGACAGCATCTCACAGGCAGCTTTGATAGCTGACTCCCAGGGGAGGGAGGTACTCCAGAGCTGCAGTAGCCATCCCAAAGGTTGATGCCTACTTTACTCCGATAAACCCAGTTTTCAATTAAATAAATTTTTCAGAAACAAAACAGCCTCCTGTTCTTTCCACTGAGATGTTTGATTTTTTCTTGGAAGTTCAGGGGAAGGGATTCTGGACCTATGTTAAATCTGTGTTTATACAACTTATTATATGTCCTACCAACCTTAACCTGCAAATTCTCAATTGGTGGTGTTTTGTTAGTTGTGTTTGAAGATTGTGGTGTTTTTCTCCATCTCTTCTCCTTCTGTTTGTGTAACAGCAGGTTGGGAAATGAGAGGTACTTTACAGAGGTTGTAATAGACTATGTAACAGATTTCATGACAATCTGCAGAGATGCTCAACCAAGAGTTCTTCAGATAAATTATACAAAGAAGGGTTTTTTTATTTTTCTAGTTTATGTTACTCACTGAGACTGCACTGTGATACACTGTTTGCATATTTAAGTATGTCACGTATGCAGTAATTCTGCAGACTAATAATGATACAAATAATCTGGGATAAAAAAATAATTTGTGACACTAGAAATCATAACTTTGTGAAACATTATGTCTGTAGGACTAAAAAAAGCTATTTTTCACTTTTCTAATACTATAATCAGAACTACTGTTCCGTGAAGGGTTGTGTAATAGTCCTGTTGGGCATGCAAGGATTCCTCATGAGCAGTTCTTAGAGTTTCTAAGGTCTGACTTTGCTCTTTTACTAGTATTTGAGCTTTAGAGAGCCAGAGCCCTTGTGATCAGTGCTGCTGGGAGGCCTGCAGAGTGCGTAGCCTGTATGCTGGAGAGAGAGAAGGATTGCTCTGATGTAATGGTAGTGGACTGCGAGTGACAAGCAGAGTAGGTGCCTAGATTGTTTTGAAAAGTACATGCTTGGTTTTTTAACTGTGGTTTTGTTTTTCAAGCAACCAGTTTGTATTGGTAGCCCTGAAGATACTCAATTTTTAAACATGATTTCAGGAGTAGTTTTTGCTATTGCTGGGACTTCTTTGTAATTTTTTGGGATGGGAGTGTTAAGGGAACTAAAATACCCCCAAAACTGAGCACTATATTGATTTTTCTCCAGTAGTCTTTGTCATAAAAAATTCTTATACTACATCTCTGCTGGACACTGCGGTTTGCATATTATCCTGTTTTCAGTGTGTACCGCGTCTCATGGCTTTTATTTCCAAAAAGTGCCAGCACTGAAAGTCAGGTGTGGGGTAAAAGTACCTGCAGCGATGTGTTATAAGGCATTCTGTGAGCTGCAGGGAGGCAGAGCGCAGAAGAAGCAGCAGCTGGATGGTGACAAATCCAAGAAAGCTGAACTCTGTGTATAGAAGGCATGGGATGCTTTGAGCTAGATCACAGGTAGGTCCTGAATTTCTGCACATTGTTCTTCGCAGTCCTCTAACTAAAAATATTTTCTGGAATGGAGAGTGCAGGCACCTTGCTTTGTTCTCCTTCCTGTGTTCAGTGCATCTTTCTGTTGAAAGCAAAGCAGATGCCACTTGGTGAACAAACGAGGTTCTTCTGTGCAGGAGAATATGGAAACACTCTAAATATCAGGTGAATGAATGTTCTGAACAAAACAGGGGAAGCTGCTCAGATAACACATGCAGACAGTTACTAGAGATTGGTTGTTCTCGAAGAACATGGGAGGTAAGAGGAGGAGGGTGGCATAGAGAGGGACTCTCCTGGGTGCTGTGTGACAGCAACATACATATATTGTCTATGGAGAAAAGAATTTCCTCAGTATAAGTGCCCTTTATTCAGTTTGGGTTTTGCCGTCATTTTACATAAAGGCCAGTTTGCATCGATGCTGTGGATAATGAGAGACACCAGGCTTGGAAACACCTTTTTAATTTCTTTTCCCTGTCTTTGGGCAGATGTATAACAATAACGCATAGCGGCAATGCTTGATCTTGCAAAATGACAGTGCTTATGATCTGGTGGCAAAAAGCGAGCACAAATCCAGCACCACTGGAGAGGTACTTTGTTGGGAGGGGAGAAAGAACGGGCTGCTCATGGGGAGGCCAGTGTGGTAGCCATCCCCATGTCAGCAGGGTGGGCAGGGCTGGTGATGGTAGCCAGTGTCAGGCCCAAGTCCAGCGGTCACCCCACAAGCTGTGGGGCAGCTGGGAGGTTGGCTCATAGGTTGGGGTCTGGATCTGTGAGTGCAAAGGCAGACATGGCATCAGTGCTACTGCAACATTGCTTACCTGTACTGGATTTCCCTCCAATAAATTATTCTAAAGTTTAATTTAGCTTAATGTCAGGAAATTTCATATTTTTAAGGTTTTGTTCATCTAAGCCCTGTTTACAGCTATTGAATCTTATGCCTTAGTTTGCAAGACTGGAAAGTAATTTTCCTCTAAGCGTTTTCCATATGTAATCATATAAATTCAGTGACAATTCACCTTTCATCCTTCCCTTATGAAGTGAGTAGATTGAACTTCTTTAATTTAGCATTGCAAGGCTTATTTTTCAGCCGCAGGGTTACTTTTGTTCTCCTTCGAAGTTTTCAGGAAGTAAGTGGAAATAATAAACTTTATAATCAGAAATGTTATTCTAATCTGGTAGTTTCAATTCAATCATATATGAAAAGAGAAAGATTTAACTTTTTTTACCCCAGTGTTGGATCCAGACCTTTATGAGAAGGCAGGCATGGCTTTAGATAACTAAGTCTGGTTTTGAGCTGTTTCTTTCCAATTCAAGATCTTTCACCCTTGCTTGGAAACATGTTATCTTGGCGAACAAAAAAAAAGAACATTGACTTGACAAAACCTTTTTCAGAAAACCATGTTGACTGGCATTAATTAGTTTTCTTGCATCTAATTATTGGTAAGTCACTATGATGACAACAGTGAAGAAAAATATTAGAGGCCTTGAATTTTTCTGTGGGTGGCAAGGGTACCTTTAGATAACAGTAAATACTATCACATTTTAATGAGGAGAAAAGATTTTGAACTAGCTTTTGAATCTGAATATAATGATTTACAGTTAGTTTTAACGTATGTGGGAGAGGGAGGCCTTTTACCCTATGTCTCTCTAAAGCAATGTTTTAGGGGAGGTTTAGATTGGATATTAGGAAAAATTCCTTTACTGAAAGGGTTGTCAGGCATTGGAACAGGCTGCCCAGGGAAGTGGTGGAGTCACCATCCCTGGAGGTATTCAAAAAGCATGTAGACAAGGCACTTCAGGACATGGTTTAGTGGGCATGGTTGATGGCTGGACTCGATGATCTTAAAGGTCTTTTCCAACCTAAATGATTCTATGATTCTATGGTTTGTGTTGCTGTGTTGATCATTGGAGAAAAATACTGGATTGGGCCTGATTCAATCTGCTCATTCCTTTATTAGAACTACTGTCCGAAAAAAGATGAGTCGGTGACTTTGACAGAATTACACAATAAAATCTACTATAAACAAGAAGTCAGGTTTTCTTAATGCATTTGATGCCATTCAATGATGTATCTTCCCAAATCTTATTTGCTGGGTGGTTCTTGGGCACACATACTGCCACGTGGACTGCGAGCTGTCTGGCAGGCTGTCAGCAGAGAAGGCTGATCGTCTCTGCAGGGAGCTGGTGCTGAGCTGGGCGCCGCAGGGCCATTAATTCCAAACTCTTCCACCATCTGCTTTCAGGAAATAGAGAGGCGAACGTCACTGACCTTCGGGGTGTTTTTGCCTGTGGCTATTAGATAGTCTTCAATGGTACTGAGCTCTGACTCCAAGCTCTGCCTGCAGTCCCTTTTCCTCACTCCAGCTCCCGCAGTGAGCCCAAAAGAGCCCAACTGTTAGAAACTTTGTAACACTTTTCTTCTGAGTATTATAAAACTAGTTAGAAAATTACAGAAATGGTAAATCAACCTTTTTACCCCCAGTGAGTAAGGATTCAAAAACAAATCAAAGAATTGAACTGGACATTTCTGAAAAAGAATGAGCACGTGTGCCAGCTGCCCAGCGACTCCTGCAGACTCGGGGGGTGTTGCTTCCTTTGCAAGGGTGGCATGTCTTGCTCCTTGTTGTGGGGCGTTAAGTCTGTGCTAGCTACAAAATCACATGGAGCTATACAATGGTGAGGAACCCTGCCTGCTTGTGCACAAACTCCTTTGTCTCAGCAGCACTTATTCCCTGTGTGTGGCACTGAGCTGGAGCAGTCGTCCTGCTCGCTTTGTGTCCCAAGGAGCGGTGACAGTCTCTGCTAGCTCAGGTGTCTCGTATTTTTATATCAGAGCCTGGTTTCTGTAGTCTGAGAGATTGAAGACTGGGAGGAATCGCTAATGCACTGGCGCAAGAAACGATGTGGGATAAACCTTAAGCTGGAGATTGGGAGAATTTGGAACTCTCAGGTTTGCAGTTTGATGAGAGTTTTTTTGAAACACCCAGTATCCTTGCTAGAGGGCTGATCTGCTTCGAGATGTGGGTGGCCAACCATTTATGCCTTCTGCCCAGATCTCCCAGCCATGCAAGTGAATTGTGATGAAAATAAAATAGCTGCATTACGTAAACCTGAATGCCCTTCCAGCTGGAGAAGGGCATGAAGCTTAATATTATCGTTATGGTGGTCTTGTTGGCCTTTTTTTATTGGCCACAAAAGACTGTCAGCGTGGGGAATGAAATGCGTTTGAGACTCATGCACATCTGCACTGGCCTCTTACACTTGTAGGATTATTTTTGAGTTCTTCCATTGTGCTCGGAGCGCTTAAAGTGTCATTTGCAAAATTAATCCTTGAAATGGAGGAAGAATACTCACTGCATTTGCAGAAATGGAGTAGGGACTAAAAGCCTCATTCAGCGAATATTGCAGATGTCATATTATGCTAAAAAAAAATTGGAAAAATGTTAAGAATGGTTTTAGTCTAATTTTAAAGCCACATAAAAATTAATGGCCAATGGAAATCTGAAACCTTTGAATATTTTGAAAACAACAGAGGCCTTGAATTGTCCATTGTCAATTTGAATAGTAAAAGAGCTTTTAACAGAAATATAATAAAGAATATTTTATTAACTTTTTATTTAAGTTTTGTTCTTTTAAATGAGAGATTAAGCAAGTAGCTGTCACATTTGAATATTAGTTTGGCAGCATTTCCACTTGAAAAGCAGAAGAAAAGAAAAATCTGTATTTAAAGTTAATTTTGATGAAAAGTTTAGAAACTCCTAAACAAAAATGTTTGGTATTTTTCATTTAAAAAAAAATTGAGGAATTTCTAGGGACATTATTAAAAAAAAACTTCAATCCATGAAAACATTTTATGAAAAACATATTTTTTTCATTCTTAGGTGGCGTAAATTTGGTGTTGATGGTTTAGGGAACTGTTCTGTGGAGCTATTTTGTTAGCACTGATAGCTAAATAAGACCCAAACAAGTAGTGGCAAAAGTTAAAGCCAAACACCTTCCCGAATGATTTATAACTTTATTACTTTATATATTTATTTTTTCTTAAAGTCAGATTTTTATTATGTCAGGTGATGTTCAGCATCCGAACAGTGAGTCCCACCATAAAACTGCTATTCAAAACTGGAAACATTGTTATCGAAATACAATATTTCTGCTAGAGTCTACCATTAAATGATGCATTGGAAACAGTTCAATATTTGCTGTATAATAATATTATGGAAGGGATGTAATAAGACAGCATCCTTTTTTAGTGGCTGAGCAAGTTACTAGTCTTAGAGTACATGTCTGTGTGAAACAGTAGTGTGGGATTTTTCTGAGATCTTTCTGCACATCACACATTTACCAGTCTGACGTGAAAATACTAAGAAAAGGAATTGTCTTTAAGTCTTCTTTGGCCACTTTTGTCTTCAGAGGGTGTAAATGTGTGCAAATAAAATTATTGCAACATCCTACTAGTTTCTGATTCTCCGGCCTTCTCCCAGAGGCAGACCTGCAGGGGCTGGGGCATCTGCTGCTGCTCTGCAGAAGGACAGAGCTAATCATTATATTGGCATTCAGTCTCTTCCTTGTGTAATCCTTGTCCTTTCCCATCTTTCCATATTCCTTCTGTAAATATTAATGTGTTGTTTGTTTGAATTTTAAGACTGATTTTTTTCCCTTAAGACTAATTTTCTGTAATTATTTATGCTATTACCTATTTCTGAAAGGTTTGCTTAAAAGCTATAAACTCAGTTTGGGGCTGTAAAACAAAACACTTTTTCTTCCTCGGCAGTGAAGACTAAGGAAAGCTAGAAATAGTTGTTTATTAAAATATTCAAACTTATTTAGAATTCCAACAGCAATTCCTGTCTGTTCAGACAAGTATTTGTTCCTCCTGTGGGGGTGGCTCCCAGTGCAATCTGATAGACTGGGTACTCATGCCAGTCTCACTTCATCAGTGATTTAAAAAGCAACAAAAGTGAGTATTTTGGCCAAGATCATCTTGCAAATGAGAAAGAACCTGGAAACTTCCATTGTTGTGGTACCCTCCTCATGAACACTGTCAGATTGCTTGGGATTCACTTCTCTCTTTTCATCCCTCACTGCAGGCAAAAGAATTCCACCCCACAGATCTCCCTTTGGTGCACTGAGAAGCTGAATACTCCAGCGGCAGCAGCACCCAAGCCTTGTTTTAGGCATTTAGTCTCTTACTTCTCTGCTGCACCCTGCCACAGAGCAAAGCAGGAATCCTTTTCCCAGCTTCTCTTCCTCTCTTCTTTCTCCTCCTCAACTCTTAAGGTTGCATAGCACTAAGGCTGTGTGTGCAAATCTGCTGATGTTTTAGTATTTATTTATTTTACTTTGGTCTTTCTGAGCTGTCTGGAAGTGGATGATGTAAGAAAACTCTTGCACCCTTAGTTAAGGTACTGGTAATTTGTAGCAGATGCAGCACCACCATAATTCTTACCAGGGAATCTCAGATGTCTACTTCTCTTAATAATCAGATGTCTACTTTTGCCTATAATAATGCATGATCCCTAGAAGAGACTATACAGTAGTCAAACTGATTATTTATAGTTTCTTCTGTTTTCACAGTAGTCTTAGGGGTAAAATAGGTTGTATATTACATTAACTGTGTTTCTGGTTTGGGTTTATTTTGGTGTGGGTTTTTTTTTCCTTTGTTGTACTAAAAATCTCTGAGTTGTTATTAGTAAGGCACTATTTTCTGAGTGAAAAAATAAATACGACTTGACAGTTCACAAACTAGCAAAATACGCTTTTAAACTGAAGAAGCCATTACTCCGGTAATCAGTGATGGCGGACTGGATGATCCTGATGCAGTGTGCCCGACTTTCACATGCAAAATGTTGGTCCAGCTGTCATGGTTTCTTCTGACTGTGATGGCTGGGGTCTAGCAAGAGCAACACGAGCTGCATTCAGGAGGCTCATGTCTTCTGCCTTTGCAGTGTTTAAATGGTTGCCAGGAAAAACAAAGGAAGGCCTGTCTGGAGAGGAAGGGAGTTAGAGACAAACTGGTTCCCAGTCCATTCTACATGTGAATAGTGCAGCAGCACTGCATGCAACAATAGCATGAATGGGAAATTTGTTTATTTTTAGCTATGTTACAGCAGTTTCCCATTTGTTCATTATTCTGAATGTAAGCTTGCTAGCTGCAGACTTCTGTATCTGTGTGGGCAGTAGGAATGCACGTAGAAAGAAAATCTATGTTAGGAGCAGAGCTGGAGAGGTTTTTAGCAAGAATGGGCTAACCTAGAGAAACTTAAGCTTACTTCCATGCACTGATTATATATTTGTTTGAATCTTTTTGTTATTAGCCCTAATAGGGTCATCCCTGTTTGGGATGATGACAGTTGTCACCTTAGTGACTTCTTCCAATTTACATTGCTGCTGTGAGCAATTTTCTGTTGTGCTGAGGAATAAATCTCCTTATGTATCAGGTGCACTGGAAGTACAGTAAGAAACAGTTATTTCGTGTTCCTTCCATCCGTTGTGCTTCTCAAGCCTGTAACTACATGGGAGGAATGTGGAAAGTGCAAATTATAGGTCATATGATTCCTGGCAAAACTATTAGCAAAATATTGCTGCATTGGGGGTGGATATTTCTGAAACTGCTACTGCTTTGGCTTCTTCTCATCAGGAAAAGTTTCTTTTTTCTCAAGAGTCCAATATAAGAAAACAATATATGCAATCTTGAAATGAGTGGTGTGATAGAAATCTATTCAAAGAGCATTTCCGGCTTCATTGGACTAGTTGGATTTCTGTGACGTGCAAAAGGGGGTGCCTGAGCAATACTTTGCTCTAGAAGCCAGCTGCTGAACTTCTGCTGCTGGGCTTGGGTTTCTGGTTGTTTTTTTCCTTCTTGTCACTGGTTCTTTATGCTGGCCAAGGACACTTTGTCCAGCTTTTATACATGAATTCTCAGATTTGGGTTAAGTCTAACAGCTTTTTATCCCTTTTTAATTAAACTTTTTATGCACTGTGTCATGTGGTAAGCTGTGACAGAAGGCTGTAACCAGCAAGAATGTGTTTTTTTCCCTTGGGGAGACCCTTAAAACCTGAAATTCTTGTAGAAGACACATGGTAATGAGCTCTGCACAGCATCACAGCTCCCCTGTTCTCCAGGGACATGTTGGCTGGGCAAGCCAATGAGTTAAATCTGAAATGTGGAGTCTTGTAGGAGGAGAGATGCTGCATCAGTATAATAAAATGCATGAATTGCCAGTGTCAGAGAAATGAGAGAGTAGGGCAGCAATAGAGGTTAATTTCGTATACCTCAGATCTGACAGATTGGTGTAGCACAGACATATGGTCTGGATATAGATCCCAAGATGGAAGAGAGTCCACATCCACTGCTTGATGGTGACATGTGAAAATACAGCCTGCGTTTCTAGAGCATTGCTCTTAAACATTGCTCTGTTGCCTGGGCCACATGGAATTTGTCAGAACAGCTACAGCCTTTTAACTAACAGCTTCTGAAGACAGGTCTACATATGTTTGTTTCTAAATTAATATGGTTTAAAAGAAGACCAAGAATCTGCTATGGTGCATGCAAATAAAGAGGTGCTTATGTTGATGTCTATATGCTTGTAACCACACAAGCGTGCTGTGCCACGCTGACACAGATCTAGGATTTCCAAGTTGAGCTTTCTGAACAATGGCAATTTCATTTTGCCATGTGTTTCTGCTGTGTGCTGGAATAGATCCAAAACCTTCAAAGCAGCATCACAAAATGAAATTGCGTGAAAGTATCCGTTTTCAAATTGGAAAGATTAATTTTTTTATTTGGCATCTCCCTTTGGAAGTGACAAAAATGTACCATGAGCTACAGAAACCTTTCAATTGAAATCGATACACCCCTGTGAAACATTTCAGCCTTGATGAAACAGCATAATTCTGTGGAAAAAAAACCCAACACCCAACACATTTTGTCAGGTTTTGACAAGATATAGTCTCTTTTGAGAGAAGTCTCAGAGTAAATGGATTAATTCAAGCTGTTTGCTTCTCTTTTTTTTCTTAATAGGACTATTTTGCCATAAAGATATTTTTTAAAAAATACACCACGGCTTCCAGCCTTCTGACACAAGTGTGCATCTAGCACTGCCTGCTAGGTGATACAAAAAATGACAGGCCTGGAACCAAATGTCTCACTGAAACTAACATGAACAAAAACGTCAGTCAGACTTACAAGTGACAGCTAGAAAAGCTAAAGGTCTCCCTAGGTGCCCTTATCATTTGTCTTTTTCTAATTTGGCAATGGATGCTGGCAAAGTCTGTTTCCTCATGTTCCTCAGAATACAGACCTATGTACAAAAGAGCAAATTGACAAAACCATGCTTAGTTCAAATGCATACTAGAAAGGGATACACAACTTTTAGGTACAGGTGCTAGTGCTGATCAGCCTCCAGCCCAGCGGTTTGGCACATGAAGAGTTGCAAGCAGGCTCACTTCCAAAGATGAACAGCACACAGGAAAAATAATCACTTGAGATGCTGTTAGTCCCTCCCACTGCAGAGGATTTTTCTCTTACATGCTTATGAGGTTTGCATCAACTTTTGAATGTTGTCATAATCTGTAAATGTGGTTTTGAGAGTAATTACATCAGCTTTGATCTGCAGTAAGTAAAGCCTGTATTTAGTATTGACCAAGTGGGAGACATTTTTAGGACTTTCAAAATCAATAGGAATAATATGTTACCTCACCTATGATTGCAGGTACTTGATTTAATGCCAGGCCAGCAAGCCTACTCCTATCCCACATGCCTGTGAGGTTCCCCGGATGAGACAGGTGACATCTGCCTTTGTTCGTGAGCTCCCAGAAGATTGCATTTAACTCTTCAGCAAGTGTGGGCAGCAGCAAGGCTTAGGTGAAATAGTTCTTGAGGCTGAGGAACATCACTTGAGAATTACAGTTACTGAAGAAGGAAGCATGTCCCCATCCTACCCCTGGGCACTGCCTCTGCATGAAGTGAGGAAGGCTTGGGGGCAAAGGCACAACATCCTTTCCCTCCCAGCTATTGGGCTGTTACATCCAAGCTCTTCCCCACTTGCGCCAGCGTGACTGTCCCGTAGGCCAATTGCTTTTCTCATCCCCACTGACTAAAATCTACTGCCATCAGCGTGAGGGCTTGACAGGATGCCTGGGAACATTAATTTGCAGGTCCCTGAGAAATCTGGCCTGTTTCCATTTAAAATGCCACCATTTATTTATGGTGGAAAGATTTCAGCTTTTTAAAAATTATTATCGTCAAGTGAGTATCATCTTTGCAAGTTACAGCAGCAGACTGTATCTTTGCTATATGCTGTTAAGTTTTCTCACTTCATCGGTCCCTCCCAAAACTGCTTAAGATTTTCACTGGGGTGGAAGCAGTATCAAGTGTGATGTTGCAGGAGAGACCTTGCTAGCAGAGGTGAATTCTGAGGAATAGAAGCAAATAATCTGTGTACGTTCAATTTTATTAGCCCCCCACCTGCAGGTAGAGGAATTTGTGATAGTGTGAAGTGAATGAAGCATCTGCACCCTTTCTCTTTAGATCTACTTGAACAGAGCTACTCTTAAGAGCGTTTCTAGCCATAGTTCTTAACAGTCTGAACAAGCAGGCATAGGACAGGTAAACTAAAGCCTGTGTCAGCATGTGGATGTAATTACATTTTCTTTATTCATTTACAGATGTTTCTGTTACAGATTTTTTTCTCCTACAAGAAATACATGTGAGTGGACGTTTCTTGATCCCTCTTGGGGATTTGACTTCCTTTCAGGAGTGTGCACACGAGAGGAGGCACTGAGTGCTTGGTTATGTTTTTGGGGATCAGATGTATTGGCATGTGCAGTCCATCGCAAATATTATAGTCAAAATTCTGCCGCTCATGTACTCACAGAAGCACTCGGTGCACATGGGTCCAACTGGTTAGAGCTTGTCAGCTGAAAAAAGAAACTGCTGCTTTAATAGTGTTGTAGTGCCTTATTTCACACTGCTGGTGTGAAAGTACCAGGTGGTACATGCATGAAAAATACTATTTTCTGCACTGATCAGCGTATTGAAGAGAAAGAAGAAGTCATTACAAGTCATGGGCACACTCCGGCAAGCTGACTTACTGTTAACGAAAGCAAACAAGCAAAAACCAGGAAGCCCCATGTGTGAAACTAAAATTTATTTTTGCTTTCATGAATAAAGCGAACTGAGAGTGGGTTTTCTTTTATAGCTTACTACAAAAGAAAATCCGATATGGCTGCGTGGCACAGACGAACCCACACGCCGAGTCTCTGGTTTCCTTCAGCTGATCCTGCGCGCGGTATCGGTGTCGCCTCAGCGGCTGCCGAACGCGGCAGCGGCCCTCGCCCCCGGCGCCGAGGCCCTGCAGGCCCCGCGGCCCTGTCGGCCCCGCGGCCGCGCCCCGGCTCGGTAAAACCTCTCCTTTACC
>VYZV01045317.1:25697-77758 GCA_013401275.1 Pandion haliaetus
CTTCCAGCTCAGGAGGCAGAGTACACTGAGGATAACTGGTCTCCCTATTAAAGACTGAGGCAAAGGCAGCATGAAGTACCTCAGCCTTTTCCTCATCTCTGGTGGCAATGTTCCCCTCTGCATCCAATAAAGAATAGATATTCTCCTTGGTTCTCTTTTTATTAACATATTTGTAAAAACATTTTTTGTTGTCTCTTATGACAGACACTATGACAACTTGACACTATGACAACTGCTTCTAGACTGAATGGTTCCTGTGTTCCCTTTCAGAGCTCCTCATTTTCCCAAATGAGGATCCGAGACATCCCACTGTTCCTTCACACCCACATGGCTTTGTCTCCTTCTCAAATAACCAAGGTCTGGGTGTGGTCATTGCTATATGGCTCGGTCTCCAACTAGAGAGCACCATGGAGCTTCGAAGTTTTCCTTGGCCCGCCTGCTTAGATGTAGTGACAGGCTGTGTGTTAAGTTAGACTTCAAAACATAAGAGATGCATATTTCTTAGTGATTGCAGAAGGGAAGGGTAGTAATGGAAGTACTCCTTAGAGGTCACTAAAGATTTTGTCAAGTTTGCAGTGTGTTGATGGCTTGTCATATATCTCTCTGGGGGTTGTTATGTCCCTTTGTTATGCCCAGAAACACTGGGGAAAAGGAAGAATAAATAAGATGGCTGTCTGTCAATCTAGCTATACTTCAAAAATGAACAATTTGGACAACCATTTAGCAGCTGAAGGGAAAGCACTATACTGTATCCTGGAAAGGGCAAGTCATGTGTTCCATGGTGACAGAAATGGCTCTTTCAAGCAGAAAATGAAAGCCTTTGTGCACTCTTACACTGCCTAACTTCAGTAGTAGTGGTTTGTTAACCAGCAGACAGGTGCACCCTAGGTTTCTGCTTGGCACTGCAGAACACTCCAGAATGCATAATTGTTAGCAATGCTGGAAATCAAAGTCTTAATAACGATTTTTACTGTGTAACCCAAAGTTAACATTTTTATTTCAAACGATGCTTTCCAAAGGCAGCTTTATGTTCAAAGTACTTAATTAATTTGTATTTCTGTAATTCATCATGCTTACTTTGAATAACGAGTATCCTAAAGCTGCGTTTCACCGTGTATGGAAGTATTATAACAAGTAAAGTGAAATTGCTTTGACTTGTTTTCTTAGCTGTTTCAACTACATCAACAATTCAGCAAAGATACAAACCTGAAAAGTTGGTGCATTGCCAGCTTCATCTGTTATGGAAAACTTCCAAGTAGTTTTTCATGTTTGCTTTGGCAAGTGGTTACCAATGGGGATGGATGGTTGCTGTACGTAGCAAAATTTTGGCATTAGTAGAGTTTTGTTTGTTTAATCAGTGTTTGTCAGAAACAGGCAGAGAAGGGAGGCAAAGCTGCTCAGAGGTATGGTATGGCCTCCATACAAGGAGAGAGTAAGCAGGGACTCTTCAGTTTGCGTGTATATATATATATACACACACACATACATACATAATGTCTGTAGAGCATCCATTAAATTTAGCTGTCAGTAGATTTGAAATTGTCACCTGACACTACAGGGACATGCAGGGTTTTTTAGGGATCCTTGGCAGAATGAGGACTGACCACAGGGTTGTATATTATAATTATATACAATTCTATCTATTATAATTAAAGCTTTATTATTACATACATAATAAGTAATATGTATTACATACATATTACATTATTACATAAAAATTTAATAATGAGCATAGTTTATTGCTATTTAAATTTCTAGTAGGTAGAGTATGCTTAGTGTTACAGAGCATTCTTAGCAATTATCATACCTTTCAGTTAAACAGAATTTCTAGTAATTAGTGTAGCTTTCTTGTACTATCTAGAGGTTTTAGTCACCTGGACCCTCTGCAGAGCAGGTCAAATTCTTAATAATCAGCATGTTTTACAACAACCATAATCTAGACTCAGACTTTACCTAAAACAACATGAGTCACTCAGTCTCGGATGAAGGAGGTGATGGGGGTGCCCCAGCCTCCCAGGGGATCATGGGTTTTGCTGTCCAGCAGCAGTTCCAGTCTATGTCCCACTTAGGACTTGCAGCTGCTTGATTTAGTAGACGATATCACACGTGCTGGTACGCTTCCCTGTTCCCTAACGGGTGTCACCACATCCTGGTGAAAGTGGTGGGTAAATGGTCTTGTTGCAAAGCTGACAGGGGGGTTGTCTGTTCTATAACAGTGGTCATCACATCCTGGTGACAACCACAGTGTTGAAAAGGGGAAGAGAGAACGGGCTGATACGTGATCAGTATGCTGACATGTTACGGCTGTTTGTCTTAGAAAATGGTGTTGGTTATGCTAACCACATTACCAGGGTCAGGAATAGGGGGGGGTACCAGACGCAGAGACAGAGGAAGTTATTTTTCACCCAAACCAAAGCAAGTTGCCACATAGTAAAACCAAAGTAAATTTGGCCTACAGAGGCCAAAAGCATAACTAGGTTGAAAAAGGAATCAAACACAGTGGTCCAGATATAATCTCTTTGATCTAATCAGCAAGTTCCTAAGCTACCAACTTTCAGAATGATAAATATGGAGGGATAATATGTTTGCCCTTTTTCTTATGCACTCTCTGTAAGTTCCAGTTTTGGATACTCTTGGGAATAGGATTAAGGAAGAGAAAAAGAGTTGTTCTGGCCAGTGTGGCAGTTCCTGTACTGCCACAGTTATGCTGGGTATGTAAACTGCAGGTGAAACAATACTTAGAACAAAACAAAACAAAAACAGAAGAAAAACCCACTTGTTCTGCTATTACAGACATACCTGCTTAGCCGGGCTGTGCCTGCTTGCCTCTTTCTAAGGCTCTGCATGAAATTAGGAAGGTCCATGTAATATTGATGAGCCTGTGCATTGATTGTGATGAGGAACACAGGATTGCTGCTGGCTCTCTTTGACACCATGATTTACAGTGACTTTCTGGGGAATAAGACTGGCATTTTTGTAGCAATTCTAAATGCTGTTGGAGTTTTGACTGCTCAGCTGCAAATACTTGACCAAAAATATAAACGTAGTAACAAATACCTATTTGCATGCTGTTGGATGCGTAGAATAACAAACTGCCAATTACAGGGCTGTTCAATATTAATGTTTGGAAATACCAATTCTGTTGAAGATGTCAGCGTATTTAAACATTTTGCAAGTGGACAGTCTAAACTGCACATGCTCCTCTCTCGCAGCAATATGTGTGCCTTATGTCGCAGAGTTTGCATAATTCATGGCAGCAAGGTGTATAACTGTGCTGTTATGAAACTTGCATGAAAATCAGGATTTTTGGTATTCAGGAAACTGTGGGCATATGTGGAGTATCCAAGAGCTTTTATGTGTAGTTGCTTTGTGTTTAGTTTGCAATCAAGTAAGGCATAGGTCTTTTAGAATGATTTGAGATCATTTTAAGGAGATTTATAGTAGCTGTCTGTAATATATTTTACATCAGGATTTATAATTATTCATGTGGTTTCATAATGCTAGAAATTACTATTGTTCTGTACCTTGTTTCCTAAACATTTTAATGTGTTTTCTTCAAAAATTATATCCCACAGAGAGACTAGCAAGCAGTAAAGCAGGTGTAATGTGCTCTTGCAAATGTTTGAAATTACCAGTGTTCACCACGTGCCAGGTGTCGTGGGAGTTGAAGGAACTGCTGTTTCTAAAGTTACTAATGCCAGTTAGCCTCTGATTTAATGTGAAGAGAAGAAAAATTACTGCTACTGGAAAGTGTATTAAGATGTGAAAGAGCATCTTATGCTTCAGAAGGATTGCTTTTATAACATATTTTTGCTCTTCTGTTGAGGCACTGAAAAAATTGCTATTCTAAACTGGTATCTCCTCTGCTTTAAAATGGTTTTAGTTTTGTTTTTAAATTAAAGCTTTTTCAAAATTACAGAGAACACTAGGGCTGACGAGGTATTTTAAAAATAGCATTATTTCTAAAACAGAACTGCCCAAGACTTTGGTTGCACAACCACAGAAGAGGGCCAAGAGAAAAGTGAGATGACTCTTACCCTTTTGATTTCCAGTGGGGTGTTTTCCATGGTGTGTCAGAGAGGATCTAGCCCAAGTGGCTCTCTGGATCACACCATTTAAATCCACTGTGGTCAAGGGAGCTGCATGTCAGCAAGTTTTGGATCAGACCTTTGGGGAAGAGGAAAGCTCAGAAATACTTAGTTCTTACAGGTTTTTTTTCTTTAGTGCTTTAAAGACAGTATGTGTATTATAATTTATGTAATGACCTTTTTGTAAAATTTCACTTAGTTCATGTATCTGAATAGCTTTTGTATTATTTTTGTCACACACATTCAGATTACTAGAGTAAAATGAGGTTTCAGCACAATTTTTGCCTTTAATTTTCAGTTCTTACTAGTGCTGTGAATCTTTACATTTGTAGCTGTTTTGTAATGATGAACTATGAAAATTTCCATGACTGTTCTCCACGCTTTTCTTTATTTTAACTACATTTAATTAGTGAATTTAACTACAAGAAGAAAAGAAGGAAAGCTAGAATCAGATAAAGTTGTATCTTTTTTCTTATTCTGCCTAATTTATAGTAAGAGATTGATTATTGCAAGTATAAGGTATATTAGTGCCCAAGGAGAATATTGGAAAATTCTGCTGTATTTTGTCTGCATACCTTGTTTGTATATAAAGACAATTTCAAGTGCCTTTGTAATAACAGAGGCAGGTTTTTATACTAATCCCAAACCTGTGCATCCAACATGAAAAAATGTAAATGCATTCAGTCATTTCCCTCAAAGGGGTCACAGTGGGGCTTAAACATGAAATGGTCACTCAGTGCTTTTGATCAGGGGTGTACGTATTCTTTGTAGAAAGTCTGACAGAAGTAGCACAGAAAATCAGTGAACTTGAAGATTCTGAGCCGCGAGGTGAAGCGAGCATTGTGCTGAATATGGACACCCAAATAGTATCCAATGGTTCGTGTTCATGTGTCCTCCATTCTCCTGGCCTGCCTCTGTCTTCCAATATCAGTGTCACATGTGAAGGACATAGCTTCCCACTCTGTGTCCTGTTACTTCTTTGTTTTCTTTCCACCATTGTTATAAGGTGCTTAAACAAGACATTACAAGTTTTGGAAAACAGTAGAAAGCCTGGGCCCCACTTAGTTATTGAGAAATGGACTATGTGAACTCAATTGGTAGCTAAGCAGGAGGTGAAACAGAGCAGATGAAACAGCAAAGGCTGACTTCACCAAATGCATGACTGTGTAAAATCAGCACAGAAGATTAACAAGAAGGAGAACTACAGCTTGGAGACAAGGATAAATTCCCAGCTGCATTAGGAGAGTGAGCACAATGTATTTTGTCATTTAAAACTTTTAATGAGAAATTATTTCATTGTTATTCCATGTGCTCCCTGAGATATGAAGTTCCCCAAAGCTCAGGACCTAATGGAGGCTGCGCATTTTCTGAAGTCACATCTGCTTCGCGGTTGCCAGATTGTGCTGCAGGACTGCTGCCTGCCTGCTGTCAGTGCCTAGCAAAGCTTTTTATAGCCAGCCATAGACTTGTGATGGTGAGTAGCATGCTGGTGTGAGACAGTCTGCTGACTGTAGACAGAGAAATATGCAAACTGATGTACATGTCACTGCTTTGCATAGACTGAAGAGGTGTCTCAGCAAACAAAACAAAGTACGAACTTCCAGCTCTGTGCAAGAAAGGCTGTGAAAAACTTTTCCACAGGAGCTGTCGCTAAGAGTTGCCTGAGTGTCCGGAAGGAGGGGAGAGGGAGGAAACATCTTATGATCCAGCAAGATACAAAGTTTGAATTGAGGCAAAATGGGAGGAGTGCTTGACTTCACTTCACCTCCTGGCTTATCCATAGATTTTTTTCCATGATCTCTATTCATTTAGCTTGTCTGTGCCACTTATCTATGCCATCAGCAGTGATATGGCTTAGGAGATGGCCTGCAAAGCAGCATGCTCCCTGTCCTGTACTCTATGTAAATGCAGCCTTCAAAAGAAATGTCTGCAAATCCCACATAGCATGTATGCCTGTGATGTTGGAAAAAGTCTTGCCATCCTGTCTATTGAGTGTCTTCCATATTATGTTGTCACCACAGAAGAGTATTGCCTGTATGTTAAAAACCAGGCTGAGCAGAGGTGGTCCTGGCCAGGCTCTGCTTATTCACAAGTCTTATGAGGAGCGGCTGAGGGAACTGGGATTGTTTACCTTGGAGAAAAGGAGGCTGAGGGGAGACCTTATCACTCTCTACAACTACCTGAAAGGAGGTTGCAGCGAGGTGGGTGTGGGTCTCTTCTCCCAAGTAACAAGCAATAGGACAAGAGGAAACAGCCTCAAATTGCACCAGGGAAGGTGCATTGGACATTAGGAAAAATTTCATCACCAAAAGGGTTGTTAGGCATTGAAACAGGCTGCCCAGGTAAGTGGTTGAGTCACCATCCCTGGAGGTATTCAAAAGATGTGTAGATGTGGTGCTTAGGGATGTGGTTTAGTGGTGGACTTGGCAGTGTTAGGTTTATGGTTGGACTTTTCCAACCTAAATGATTCTATGATGTGCAGCTGTGCATGAGCCTGCTGCTCAGATCTGCTCCCATTGCTCTTGTGAAGCTTGCACAGAGCCCACAGCTGTGCACAAGTTTGGTTGGATCTGTGTAGTTTGGATGTCAGACAGGAACAGGCTCAAGCAAAGGTTTTACTCATATTGCATTTCAGCCCTAAATCTGTCTTGGATCTCAGCTTTGATGTGTAAGGTGGGGATATTTCTTCCTTGCCTAACGGCAGAGATGATAAAAACCTTTACTGATGATGAGGCTCTCTAAAAGGCAGTTTAGTGCTGATTTTTAAAAAATCTGGTGCCCATTGTGTTGAAAAAATATTAAGGAACAGATATGTGTGTGTTAGTTGCACCACATCTGTGATAGGGCATGAACCCTCTCCATGTGTAACAGAGGAAAAAGACATGTCACTGGACTGCTTGTGTGGGAATCAAAATACTGGTCATAATTTATAAGAAACCTAAAGTAAGCATGGATGGAGAACCTGACAGCTGACCTAATTAGGAAAGGGCTGACTATAATGAGGCATGCTCCAGCAAATTAACTAGTTTGTCCAAGCTAAAAGAGCCTCAGCTTATGGCTGGGTGTTAAGGCAAAATACTTCTCTGTAATATTACTTAAAGCACAGTTCTGGAAGATATAGGTAAAAGCAAGGAATTTAATAACAGTATCAATATGTCGTGGTTTAACCCCAGTCGGTAACTAAGCACCACGCAGCCGCTCACTCACTTCCTCCCCCCCCCCAGTGGGATGGGGGAGAAAATCGGGAAAAGAAGTAAAACGTGTGGGTTGAGATAAGAACGGTTTAATAGGACAGAAAGGAAGAAACTAATAATGATGATAATAACAATATTAAAATCACAATAGTAATAATAAAAGGATTAGAATATACAAGTGATGCACAATGCAATTGCTCACCACCTGCCAATCGACGCCCAGTTAGTCCCCGAGTGGTGGTCCCCCAACCCCCATTCCCCCCAGTTTTTATACTAGGTGTGACATCACATGGTATGGAATACCCCTTTGGCCAGTTTGGGTCGGCTGCCCTGGCAGTGTCCCCTCCCAACTTCTTGTGCCCCTCCAGCCTTCCTGCTGGCTGGGCATCAGAAGCTGAAAAATCCTTGACTTAGTATAAACACTACTTAGCAACAACTGAAAACATCAGTGTGTTATCAACATTCTTCTCATACCAAACTCAAAACCATAGCACTATACCAGCTACTAGAAAGAAAATTAACTCTGTCCCAGCTGAAACCAGGACATAATATTACGTTCATACTTCTGCTACAGATAACGTACGAGCAGGTATCAACAGAAATGCACAGACTGGTATATTATTTAAATTACAATATTGCTAGCCATGGATTATATTTTCATTTTTAGATTAGATTTTGATTTTAGATTAGATTACATTTTGGATTAGATTTTGTCAGCTTTCCAGATTCATCTGCATTTCTGCTAGTAGTAACAGGTTGCAATTAATTGTTGCTCTTCTATCACAGGTACAGAAACCTTCCTCCAATATACTTCTGGTTGTTTCTAGCATTGCTGTTTCAGTCAGGCATTATCTGACTGAAGCTCATCTTAGCATATACAAATCCTTTATTTTCGACAGTTGCCAATAGTACTGACAGATTGGTGTCCATTTATTAAAATGGACACTTGATTGAAATTGCTTGGTTTCAGATGTCAGTAGATTTGTGGAATAAAGAGTTCCATTTAAAAGAAGGTTAGGTTCAGAAATTTTGGGGTAGTAAGACTTGATGTCAGATTCTAGGTTTGCAGTATTTTTGAACATGTGGTTTTGATCATCTTTTAAAGATTAATATTTTAAAATACCAAACCAAGTAGTGCATTAATACAGTGTTAGACTAGTGTATTCTATTAAAGCAGAACAAGAAGTATAGTAAAACAGTTAGCATAATCCACTAGTCCACAGTGATGACGTTGTAAGGCAATTAAGGAAAAATACATGGCCAAAATTTCAGGTCAGTCTTCTTAAAGGAAAAGATTTATCGAACTTGTCAGTAATATAATCACCTCTTGTTCAAACACAATAGCAGAAGAATATAAACTTTTAGGATATTAACACCACTTATCTTGCTGTAGTAATGAAATACTGTTGAGTTAAGAAGAAAAAAAAAGAAAATCTAAAACCCCCGAAGCAATCATAACTCCTCCTGACTATGCTATGCAACAAGCAAACACTCCCATCACAGATATTTGTTTTTTTAAGAGGTAGGTGTATCATTTATCATGCAGCTTTTCAGCATACTGTCTGGAATTCAGAGCAAAGCAAAATGATTTCTGTGTGTAATTCTCCATGACGGTGAATCAGAGAAAATTCTTAACCCTGTCTCTTGATTCTAAATAAAATCAGTGTTGCGGGAGTGCGTGCCTCTGCCATCTCCACTGCTGGCATGGTGTTCAGGAAGGCTAATCAGTCTTGCAAATTTTTATTTTTGTCATGGGGCAGACAATTCAAGTGGAAGCTAAAGGAGATGGCCAGCTCATTGTACCGTGGGCATTATGCGATGACCAGCTATCAACTACCAGCTAGGTTGGTATACAGCCACAAGTCTCCCTCTTAGAAAATTGTTTCTTCATGAGACAAAGTAGTTCAAGATATTGCTGTCCTCTCTGCTGAAAGATGTGAGTGTTTGTGGTCTGTTTCAGTGGAAAGGAAGACAAATCAGTTTAACACAAATTATGAGAGCTCTGTGGTGTATTATCACATTTTAACAGCAGAGGTGCAACTCCTTTAAATCATTGCTGCTGCTTGATAGGTGAACATTTGACCATATCCTTATGCATGACATAGATTGCTATGCTGAGAACATGCTCTTTAGACCTTTTATAAATTTTAGCAAATGCATGCATTCTTGGTTGCTTTGGGGTGGAGAGGACCAGAATCTGGTTTGCAGTTGTCCATCCTCCAAGGTTTAGTCCTGTTTAAACCAGTGGGCATACAGTGCCCCAAATTCCAACTCATATATTGTGTATCCCTGTAGAAGATTTGCTCAAATTAAAGTAGCTTAAATATTCATATGACCCAGCTTTTTAGACTAATTACAGGGAAAATAAATTAAAATACATAATCAGATCCTTGCATGAAGTACTGTAAGAAAGCTTTGCAAAAATTCCCCTGAGAAGAGAAAGTCAAGAAAGGTTTTACATAGTGCTTTCCAGTCCCTTTAATCTTGAGAAAAAGTTCTTTTACTTATAGTGACAAAATTGTGCAAATTGTAACCAATTATTCTCTGATTAGTTTGTCTTTACTCAGCTTTTATGAAGGGCAGAGTAGAGAAGATTTACCTTGGGGTGTGCTATGCATTTGCTTTGCTTTGCCTCCTTTTCCTAGGGTATAGGACAAGAAGGTTTGGAGTAAGCCTCAGCAAGAGTATCCAGTGAGTAAAAAGAATGACGACTTCTACATGGCATAAAAAATTATTTACCTGTCTGTCTTATCTTCTGTGGGTTGTTGGGACCGTGCTGAGTACAGACCAGCAGAGACCAAGAGTAGCTAGTAGTGTATGGTATGATACAACTTTCTTCTTCTGCCCTTGGTACCCAAGCAAGTTAAGCAAATGAACTAAAGACATTAATGAATGTATCACTATGTGTGGTAGATAAATTGTGCTCCTCTAATTATACTGACAGGACTAAGAAACAACCTTCCTCTGGGTAATTGGGGCATAATTACATCATTCCCATAGTCCTATGAGCCATAGTAGTGTGTCTTTGCTGTACGATGGCAATGCTGAGGTGCTATTTTTAAGGGTGCAATGTCAAGACAATCCATGTCAGGTTTTCTGTTTGTCTGAACAGTGCAAGTTTCTTTATAAAATTCTCTGCTTTATGTTTAAAAGATCTTTGTTAGCAAGTGGTGAACACTGATAAAATGATGAAGGGTAAAGCCAAGTCACTTTGATTTTAATGCTCAACTAGCTGCTCTTAGTACATTAGCTATCACTTCACTGCACCTTCAAAGAACAGTATTTAAACTTTCCTGACATTTTTTCCTAACATCTTCCTTAACTGCAGGTAATTTATAAACCTCTAAACAAGTATGAGTCATCCTGCTTTTAAACTCGGTGACTCTTCTGCACTGAATAAATAGTGCTAGCCAAGAAAGGAAATTTCTCTTCAAAGAGAAGCTGAAAATGTTGTTAGATTTATGCTGTCATCCTTTACCTCAGCAAAGCCAAGCTTGCGTATGTGTCCGCTCTAGATGCATTTTGCATTCTCTGGTGTTTGAAGCACATGTATGTGTGAACCAGTTGCGTTAACAAGGATGCACTCGTCTTGAATAAATAGGGCTGAGCTCATTATTTGATGCGGCCTTTAGGAAGGAGCTGATGACCTTGCTGTGCTCCCAGCTGGAACTTGTGGTAGAGTGACCTCCTGGCAGAGGAAAGGTAAGGAGGAGGAGTTATCTTGGAGATAAGACCTTAAGCCCTCCTGTCACTGGTGGAAAGAAGCTGGAATTTTGCAGATCTGCTTGGTGCTGGCTGGCATAATGTATCACCGAGCTCTCTGGATGCATGCGTTTGTCACTGCATGTGTTTTATAGCCTTGCTTGTGTCGCTGCGGTTGAGGTTGGTCAGCACTGTGGTACTTTCAGTGTCATTTTCCTATCCAGAACAAGTACTGATGCCACTTGTTCTTGAAGTTATAACCCTGCACGTAAGGCATACATTCGTATCAGCTGCTCTTCAGTTTTGAAGTCACTGACAATAGGTGATGAAACAAACTCCAAGAGCCCACTGCTGAACATGGTGAGAAACTGGGATCAGATCACTGTTCTTAAACATACTGCTCAGTCCAGCTGTGCTGCAGGGTTTTTTAAGTATGTTTGGTACCTTGTTATTAGCTGAGCCAGGCAGAGGAGAAACCACTGGTGCTGAGTAATAAAGAACTAAGTATATGCTGTAACATATACTGTAGCCTGCTAGCATATCCCCTGTATGTCTCTGATCAGAACTTGAACTCTCTGTTACCTTGAAAGCCCTTGAAAGGCCTTGCCTAAGTTGCCCAGTTGGATGTGCAATGCCAAGTGATGGTGGATCTGCCTCTACCTCTGTCACCTCTCCTGCAGCTGCCCTGAAGTACTCCGGCCTTTGGGAAACTGTAGAAAATTGTGCACTGTTGAAGCATGCTTTGTGTGTAGGTATTTACTGGGTCTAAGAGCATCCAGATTGATATCCAAAACATCTTAAAGATTTGTGTTCTGCAGTAGTGTGTTATTAGCATCTAATTCAGGTTTGAGATGAATTGTTAGATTTAGGTGTGCGTGGGAAAGATAAGCAGCAGGTATGTTATTAAGACTTTGGTTTTATGGGAGAAACTATTTGCAAGTTCATAAGAATATAAATCACCTGACCACTGAAATCCTCTGGAGTTTGCTTTATTGCTTGATAAAGTAGCTCTAGTTCAATACCTGAACTCTTCAGTTGCCATTTTCAAACAATGCTTTGGAGTGTTTTCACATTTGCTTTTATGCCTTTGGTGACTCATGTCAAATACTGTCAAACAGATTCTAGCTTGACTGTATCAGATTTATTGGATGATTACATTATGCAGGAAAAGTTTCCCACAATTGTTCTTTGTTTTACTTGCAATAAATATCAAGAAGAATTTCAAAGTGCATTTTGCCCTCCTTTGATCTTCTCCAAAACACCACCAAGTGGTGTATACAAATGCTGTGTGCAGCAGTAGCTCATATGGTCTTTGAACTCCACAAGAAGCCAGTATAATAAACTATCTGAAAGAAGTACCCCAGGGAGTCTAAAGGTTTGTGGCCAATCCACCCCATGATGTGCAGAGTCTTAGGTAACAAAAGCTTTGTGGGGCTTTTCCCTCCCCTTCTAGGTGAGCATAGTAGTTGGAAGCTGAAAGATAAAATTGGAATAGGGAGGGGGGAAAAGAAGCACTGGCCGGGAAAACTTTTTTTGTTTAGAAGCTGTTTCTCAAAACCTCACAATTTTTCTAAACAGATCCTGAGAAACAGATGACCCACGCCATCAACTACATTTGTCCAGAGTTCTTCTTCTGCTATTAACTATGTATTAAACAAAACAAGTATAAACATAAAGCTAAGAAATAGCACTATATAGGAAGGTTCTAATGAGGGAATAACAAATGATGTAATCTCTCTCTCTTTTTTTAACAAATTTTATCAGTAGAAATCTAAGAAGTGGAAAAACTTTTAGAAACCTTATTTTCAGAGGAAAATACTGATCCTTCTCCTGTTAAATATCGATACAATAAACAATTCTAGATTCATCAATGCTTTCTGAGAAATCCACTACTCCAGTCATAAACAATTGGTAATAACTTCTTTTTTTGAAATATTCCTGATTCTGTTGGATGCTGAATTTTGTGGCTATTTTTTTTTAAGAGGTGTGGCACTGCCAGTGCAAGCTTCCCACCACTGCCTTTCTTTGAATAATGAAGATCCAGTTTTGCTCTTTTTGAAAACAGTAGACATGAAGCCACTGACAGTTAAGTGGGGGGAATAAGAGACTGTGCAAAACTGCAGGTTTGTGTATATCTTGCATCAGTGCTTAATTTGGGAAATCTTGGGAAATGCATTTTTATCTTATTTTTCTCATTTAACTATGTTTATTACTTCCTATAAGTTCTTTCTATTGCATTGTTTTTGCTGAGGTAAATATTTTACATTGTTGAGAATGCAGCATGTATTTTAAAACTACCCTCCATGCTTCCTATTTACAATTACAAGACCCTGATTCCAAATGTTTTAAATCATTGGTCTGTTTCTTACACTTTGCAGTTTTATTGGGTGTACACGCCAAGGTTTTGGTAGAGGGGGGCTTTGAGGATGACCTCTGTGAGAGGAGGCCAGGGTCTGCCCTATGCTCAACACAGCAGCTCCCAGCCAGCTCCGCAACGGACCCACTGCAGGACACAGCCGAGCCCATCAGCCAACCTGATGGCACCTCTGCAAAAACGTATTTAAGAAAGGGCAAAAATATGGAGAGAAGGAAGACAGGGGAACCAAAGGGAAGAACAAGGCTAGAGCAGAAGGAGGTCCTCCACAGCAAATGAACCGTGGTCCATAGATGAGTCCACGCTGGAGCAGGAGGAAGAGAAGAGTGGGAAGCAGAAAGCAGCTTAGACAAACTCTTATGCTCTGACCCTTCGTGCACTGCCCATCACCACACCGAAGAGGCTGAGTGTAACCTGTGGTGATAACAAGGGGAGTGGAGAACAAGAAGGGGGAAGGAGAAGGGTCTGGAATGAAGTTGAGGCTGGGAAGAGGGAGAGGGTTTTTTTTTCCCTACGTGTATAAATATTTCTCTTTTTTGTTTGTTTCCCAATACGTGAATCATTAGTTAAATATTTATGCTAAAGGACAATAAATTAAGTGCCCCCAAGTTGAGGCTGTTTTGCCTGCAACAGTACTTGGTAAGTGATTTCCCTGTCTTTATTTCTACCCACAAGTTTTCTCATTCTCATTCTTCCTATTTTTTCTTTTGTCCCGTTGGGGATGGAGGGAGTGAGCAGCTGGGTGGGTGATTGGCTGCCAGGTGGGATCAACCACCGCAGCAATCTATATCTTTGCAGTTCTTCACACTTGCTTTCCCAGTATTTGATACTGTACGCCATTACAAAAAGTCAATTATCAGTGGATTTTTCCACAGCAATCTTCCTTATGCCTTCTAGAAACTATAATACCTGCATTTAAGATGCATTTCCTTGCTAAATATTTTTTACTGTTTCCAAGTATTTTAAACATAATAAAAATAGTTTACTGCTGCAGCATACCAGCATATGTTGGTGCCTCACTATACCTTTAAGTTATGTTTCAGACTTTCAGGGAAAAAGTGACACCCAAAATACTTTGTTTCCAGTGACGCTCCATTTGAAATCAACTTGCCCCCTTTTGCTCTTAAAAAAAGAAAACGTGACACTGACTGGAAAGGGAAATATCTAACTTAAACGTCACAGAATTAGAAGGTTTGTGTTGAAATTTGTATGATTTTTTAAAATATAAAATCTATCTTGACAAGGAATAGGCATAGAAATGAGCAATTTTTCTGTTGAAAAGCAAAACCGTGATGATTATTTTTACACTGATAAGATTCTGACCTCAAGCTTCTTTTTGCAGAGATAATTTGTCACCTTCAATTGCCAATGGTGTCTGTGCAGGTAGCTGTTTTTGCTTATGGAGAATTTATTTAAAGTTTGGGTCTAAATTTGACACTTGCTCACAGTTAGACCTGTCAATGGTATGTGAGTTGTGACAAGAAGTCTAATAAGACTTTGAAGGAGGGAGGTTATTTCAGCAATGATGAATTTTCCCTTGTGAAATGCATTAAGCTGAGGGTGCCTTCTGCCTCTCTTGCTCATCCCAGCAGGTTCTTGTACAGCCCTAAGGATCCAGGATGAAAGCAGCAGAAAAAAATGTAGGAATTACACAAAACAGGGAAGAATTTTTCAGATTAAATAGTGCTCTAGTGTGGAATATGGCCACTGTGGGGTTACACAGTGAACGCTGGACTCCCAGGAATGAAGTAACAGGAAAACCAAAATATTACACTTATTTTTCTTTCACAGTAGCTATATGTTTCAAGTTACTCTTAAAATGGTATGATAGCTTCTGGAAGAGCCCAGATGTGTTGTGGAGAATGGAAAATGCTGTAGGTGCCAAAGCTGCTAAGTCTTGAAATGCAAAGCTAGCTGAATAGTCCTGGTTTTTGCACGTTTTTATTGAGATGAGGTCAAATTTACTTTTATTTGACCTTAACTTTTGAAATATGAAAGCTAGAGAGTTAATAGAAGCTGATAAAATTAAGGTTCTCATTTGTTTGTTCTATCCAGTATCTCTAAAAAATAACCAGAAGACAAAAAGTTTCTTCAGTTCTGAGAATACACCCCATCATGTGTTGCCTTTATTATAAATGGCTGGAATGGAGTCTTGCTTTGTGTCCCAGTTTGCAAACAGAAAGCCAGATTGTATTTTAAAGCAGTTCACTTGCTTACTTCATATTAGTTGCTGGAAAGTCTAAATATATGTATCTATTCAGTATTTATAGCCTTTTCAATGTTCAGAGTACTTAGAGTCCCTCAAGAGATGGAAAGGAGCTATAGGACAGTTTCCTACTGTGGCTTTTGCTAAAACAGGATGTCTTCTCCCAGATTAATCACTTTACTGCAGCATTTGTTGTGGTTTTTCATTAGAAAATAATACGTATAGCAAAAGCAAATCTCACATTGTGGTAATTGTTAAAGAAAATGGAAAGTATTTGTTACTAACTTCTAAAAATCAGAAAATCGGGCTTTTCCAATAATTTCTGACTGTCACTGGACTCTTAATGCCTAGTTTCTGTTAGCTGTATAATTCTTGCTAGTTTCTACTCCAGTGACAAACTGTCAGATGAATACAGTCTTTTTCCTTGGCTCATCTTACATGTGAGGACCACCAGCTTTTGGGCTTATAGAAGAAATTTTGCAAATAATTCATTTGTCTTGCCCTAACTTTAAAAAGGCAAAATCTAGAGAAATTATCTTTGCGGGGGGGGGGGGNGAGAGTAACACAGTTTCCTGAACTTTTTACTCTACCATGTGTAATCGTCCTATACAAAATGAAAAACTGAAAAAGCCGTAGCTTGGACAATGTCATGGATCTATCACTTTGCCTTTTTTCTGATAACTTTATATATTAGTTGAATCAGTATCCATTTTTAAGGCCATGTTTGAATCCATTAGAACTGTTTAGTTATTTTCCATAATGGCTTTTGCTTTTTCCTACATTTAAACATGTTCTGTGTTTTGTTCTGTATTGTTGTGCTTCCCACAGTAATGTATTACTCTATATTTTTGTTTAAACTACAAAAGGAAGATAAAAAATATTAAGCATTTATTTTAAAACTTAACTTTTTATTCATTAGCAATGAAGAAACTGTATTTAACACTACCTAGCTCTATTTTTCATTATTATGTATTTCTCCAGAAGGGAGTTCATAAGACTTGCTTGATAGAGTTAAATATGGTCACTCATAAATTACTGTAAACAGTCACACTGAAGTCTTCCTTTCAGAGTCTCCTGAGAGAGAAAGAATCATCCCTAGGGAGTGATTCAACTCTCTTAAGACCTGAATTGCAGTCTGGAGTGAATTGCACTCTTTTCTCCATAAATGTGAGGTCTGTAGGATGACATTTCCAGTTTCAGTTAAGCAGGATGAATCCAGACCTTTTTGTATAATACAGACATTTCTCTCTTAAGTAATTTGAGCTTATAAGGTACATTTGTTTCGGGTTTCAGAAGAAATTATGCCTCTAGGGGATGCGTGGAGGGTGCACACTGTTAGCAGAGACAGCCCTGGCTGCTGCTGCTTGAGCAGCAGGTAAAGGAGCATGTATTGTACCATCTCTTTCCCAGCCTACGTTATGGGTCGTGTCCCATTCAGTAGTGAGAGGAGGACAGTTATGCTCTGATGTGTTGAAGACCATGATGGGCAGTGGCGTGTTCTTACATGTCTGATCACCTGCAGGTCAGCAGGATAAAGCAGCCCTTCAGTAGTGTAATTAAGCTGATTAGACTGTAGACAAAGATCTTCCTTGCTCTTCTGTTATGTTTCCTTAAATCTTTTCCAACAGAGCTGTTTCTGTGAAAAGCCACTGCTCCCTCCACTGCTGAATACAGTTGACATTTTAAGCTTCTGCTTGGGTGTCATGCTAACAGGCTGCTAGGTCCAGTTCTGGTTTGTGTTCCTGGTTCATTTGGAATGGAGTAAATTGGGAGGCAAGCTGTCAATACGTGCTATGGAGACAAAGGCTTTGCCATAGTAATGCAGCAGAATGAGAAGAAAAACATCTTTGTCTGTATATATTATAAATTGTTGCCCCTTCTTTTATCTGAGGCTTCTCCAAATTTTTCTTTAAGAAATGTTCCTGTTCTGACATTAATACCACTTGTTTCTGTGGGAAAGTGAGCTCCTGCAAGATTCTTCTAGATTGTCAGATAGAAAAGACGTGATGAGTGCTGTAACATCACTCTGAGCCCTCCGTGCAGCCCACTGCTGCAGGCAGGGTTCGTCCATGTCCACGTGATGTACTCTGACCGCTGATTATGCAACATTATGATGACAGGACATAAAAATGTTATTGCAGAGAGAACAGAGGTTCACAAAAAATTTCATCAGTTCAGAGTTTTTTCTAAAGCATCCCTAAAATAGCATTAGTACATTGTAAAACTAAAGTTCTTGCAATTTTTTTTTCTCAGTCTGCTGAAAATTGAAAATGGAGAGAAAAATAATGCGATAAAATAAATGAGATGCAAGAATGGGAAGAGCAAAGACAAAAGTTATGAAGAACTATGATGTAGGATATGTAGGAAGAAGAAAGACAAGAGACTAAAGGAAGTGATAATACACAGGAGCCAAAATCTATTATTCCATTGAGGACCAGTGCAATACTTGTGATCTCTTAAAACTCATGCAAAAAATCAAGAGCAACACTGAAATGAAGAAGCAAGGAAAAAATTTAGTGGAAAACCCCATGGAAAATGTGAGATCGAAAGCATTAATTTCATCTAACCTTACATTCAAGTGCATACAGTTTCTGCTCATAATTGCAGTGGAGTATAGAAGTCTTATGTTCCCATGATGTAAAGGTGTAGTATTAACTGTTTTGAGAATTTTTAGTACATGTTAGATAACATTCTTCACCAAAAGTGTATCTTCTGTCAACTAACTGACCTGGGAGAGCATGCAGGAGGGCAGAGTGGATCAGTTAGCCTAAAGGAAATCCAAAGTTTGCCCACTGCAGACAGGTATGTCCTTACTATGCAAATGTTAGATTTAAATTTAGAATTGTGAAATCTTTAGAGTTCTTCCAAATAGCATAGCTAGCTAGTGAGGGTCAGTCACAGTGTACCTGGTGGTGCTGTAGAACAAATGGCCACATCACCCTCCACATACTACAAGGTGGTGAATAAATAAATAACTCCCAGTTGTGCAGAGCTTTCCTCAGCTAATATTTCATTCTATCCCTCAGTTTACAAAGGCAGGTATTTTATTACTTGCCCTACTTTGCTTCTCCACCATGGAAGATTTATGAGCGGTAGATATATGGAGTTATAGACATTTCTTTAAGCAAGATTTAACGAGAGGCTGAGAAAAATGTTTATTTTGGTTTTATGAAGTTAAACATTAACATGCCTACCTATGCCCAAGCTTTATTTCTCTGGCTTAGCTCTACCACGTACCAGGAATCCACTGTCTGGAAGCAATGGGCCTGATTCTTATTCTCCTCAGTAGGCAGACGGTGAATAGACAAAGGGATGTTGAACCAGTTGTGATAGGGCTTAAAATCTTGAAGTCCACGAATTTGCCTCCAGTTATATATGTCTCATGGTCTATCTTCCTGGCAGAGTGTAGTAGTGAGGTTGCAATGGACATTTCTGTGTGCCTGTGGAGTCCAACCTTGGTCAGACCAGGTCATGGTGGCAGGGGAAATGTACCAAAATCTCTGCTAGCACCTGCTGTTTTTGTGTGCCTACAGAAATGCAAGCCTTGGTTCCAGCCTCATGAGTGTAGTGCTGGATCAGGAAAATAGTTCTGCTTCTTTTTACACTGGTACGAGAAATTGGCCTTAATGTATGTTGGGTCAAAATAGATTGTATCCTCAAGTGAGTTAAAGTTGTCTTCATGTCACCATCCCTTACTTGCACCAGAAGAACTAATGAGTTTGCAAGCATACTGCTGCTTTTTTGCCACATCAAGAGCTTAGTTTCTGGATTTTCCCAGCACCTTCCTTTATTGCTGCAAATCATGGTTTCTTAAACAGCTTATTTAAGATGGGAGATGGATGCTGTAATTTAGGACTAATTCTTTTGCAGTCATCTTTAGAAAAAGAAATTAAAAGTTGGCATTAAAAATAGTGATGTTTTTTTTTACATCTTTCCTTTGCACTGAGAGTTTGGAAAATATATCAGCTGAGGTATACTTAGGCCTTAACCACTGCCAGTCAGGCTTTGCTAATCTAGAATGCCTTTTGTCCTGCAAGGCACAAGAGGATGCGTAGGTACTGAACTTGTGAGGAGAGCAACTATTTATACATAATAGATGTATGTTGACCATCATAGGTAGAAGGATGTGTATACTTCTGTGGTATCCCTGTCCACTCAAAGGAATGAAAGGTCAGATCTGCTGGCAGGAGGAGCTGCGTGGTGTTTACTTTCTTCTCAGAGGCTTTTGAGGATGCAGTGTTAGTGGGGTATCACTCCTGCCTTTCCTCAGGAGCAGTGGTGGAAGTTCCAGAGATTTCATAGTACCTGAATCCTCCTCCATGCTGCCATGCATGTTCCCCTTTTGGCTGATTCCTACTTGTCCTTTTTGAGCTGGGGTTTCTGGGGAACGGGAGGTGGGGATACAGGTAACAGTTCCTCTGTTATATGCAAATACCACTTCTAGTTAACAAAGAAGTGAGTTTAGGTGAAGCAATGAGCACTGGGAATGAAATACAGCCCTGAGGAAGAAGGGATCGGCTTGGGTCACACTGTAGGGTCTTCCTTTCTGGACCCATGGAGTAGACAGGCTTGAGGCTTGGGTATACCAAGATATCTTTCAGCTGTGAATGGTTTCCACGACATGAAGCTTTAGACGACAGTCAAAGGAGCTGGTGCTGGTTTTGGGAAGCTGTGGGTAAAGTATGAGACTATGAATGCAGGAAGAGAGGAGGTTCAAGAAGAGTGGCAGGAAATACAAGCTTTGTGATAATGGCTGTGCGGAGACAGTGGCAGCTTCTAGGTAGTGGCGATTTACTAATAAATAGGCTTGTCACAACTCAGCTTTGCTACAAATGTGGCTTGGCGAGGAGTGAGGAGGTGCCTGGTCTTCCAAAGGAAGCTCAGGAACTGTATGCCCGTGTACTACATGCCAGCCTCCATCTCTGCGTCCTGGACTCACAGCTTAATTTGTGTTAATTAGATAGAACACACATTCCATGGCTAGGGGTCCTTATTTATCGCCACAGATTTTCTGCAATAAAAACGAATTTGTCGTATCAGCCATTAGGCTTCAGTCAGAGAGAGTGAGCATGGTTTTTGTAATTGCTGCTGGTGTCGCTGTACAGAACTGCTCAGTGTCCTGGTTAGCTGCCTTCATTTTGTGTGGCTGGTGGCTTCTGTTTTGTCTTCAGTTTTCTCCCTCTGTATCTGATGGTGATTACGACTGTTGAAGATGAACAGCACTGGCAGATGCCACAGGTGTGCAGTGCAGGGAGGTTTTGCACAGGAACCCTCCTGCGCTCTGCCTGGTTTATTTCTGATTTTCAGGAGCCCTACTACATTAGCCCAGAAGCCTGCCCAGCACACTGTGCCACATGGATGGGGGTGTGAGCAACTGCCTGGTAAAGATGGGCATGAAGTCATTCACTCTGTTTATGAACAAACCAAACTCGAATCCCAGAGTTTGGAGGTTAATACTGGATCAAATATCTTGGATGCTGAAATTAGACTCCTCATTCAATGCAAAAATTTAAAATGAAATATTACTTAGCTTTGGTTCTGAGCACTAACTAGCTCTAATTTCAATAGGTGTTTCTGGCTGTTCAGTGCTTTTGAACATCAGGATGTTCCTCTAAATAGGAATATGGTTGTTTCACTGTGCACGCTGCAATTCATGGCCTGAAATAATAATTCCATTTTACCAGTCAGCATCTGATTTCATTGCCTTTCAAAGCAGAGAAATCTGCTGAAGAGAGACATTTGTGCTGCAGAGAAAAGAAAAGGGAGACAACTTGTTCTTTTTCAGTGGTCTAATTCTAAGTGTACCTCCTGAATGCACAGAAACACATAAATGTAAATAATGAGAGAATAAATATTGTACTTCACTGTGTAACCACTTTTTATATACTGAAGTTGGAAAATACATACCGAGCTGGTATACTTGATAAAGTTTTGCTTTCCAAAGCAGTGTGGATGCAGGATGTACACCCGTTTTCCTGATAGATTGATGCTAAAACTGTTACTAAGACAAAATTAAGTGGAATGCCCATCCCCTCAATATCACAGCACATCCCTTTTTCTCTTATTTTCTTATTTGTGCTTAACTTTTCAAAAGCTATCTAATTTCCTAGCACACAAGTTCCTGCAGCTGGAACATCTGGAATTGAGCACAATGGGCTTGCTGCATGTTTCAAAGAAAGGCGTTCCACCCACTTGGAGGGTGTAGGGGAGTAGGGAGATGTGAAGGATTAGTGGCAAGTATGGAGAAGCAAACCTGCAGCTTTTCAGCTGGGAGGATTCTGACCAGTGATGCAAAAAGTTCCCTAGTGGGAAGCTGAGTTTAAGGACTGCCTAAATTACTGGAGAGAGGTCATTGCTGTATCAGTTTGTTGATGTGTCTGCATTCATCAGTAAATTTTACAGAGAATGGAAATTTTTCTGCTCCACATTTCTAGACATTAATTTCTGCCTGAGTGTATTCTTTCAGTTAGATCATGTACTTTAATTTCTATACCCTCCTGTAATTTTACATTATGAGGGAACAACAGAAATTGCAATGAGACCTTTTTTTCTAGAGAGGACACCCAGCAATTTAGTGTTGGGTTTGCAGGTGGTGCTGTACATATAGTTTCTTAGAAAACACCAAGCTGAAAATATTATAGCATGAGAAGTCTACTGTTTTTTTATTTTTTTTTTTAATTGATAGCAATTTCTTATTTGAGTACTTTTTTGTAAAGTCCTTTGTGTAATACAAAGAAGGATGTTAGCAACCCACTTACTTTAGGAAATGAGCCTTTCTGATGATGCACTTGCTTCATAAATTGCAAGATGGAGAAATTTGATTTGATGGATTTTGAGGTGGAAGTGAAGAGCAATGGACAGGGCCTGTGTTACTTATAAGGCTGTCCATGTATTCTCCTTGAAACGACAGGAAGAAATAAGCCATTCGAGAAGAAGAAAACTACATTAATAATATTTTATAGTAGCATAGATGTTTACACCATGGGCTGCATAATGTGGTTTGGTTTGTTTATAAGGTGAACTTAAGGATCAATGCTGGTTTAGTAAAGGAAAATGGTGAAACCTAAGGCCATCAGTGATATCAGTTCCTAAATTTACATTCCACCTTTTAAAAGTCTGTTGAAATACAATATATGTCCCTTAGATGCCATTTCTAGAAGGAAAATTTAGACTAGGAGCCAGCCTATTTCCAACTGAAACCTTTATTTCAAGATCCAGGAAAAAGTCCTAAACGATTAAAATCATCACTGAATTTTACTGTTACGGCCTTTGGAACATTAATTTTATTACAGGAGCTGGGAATCAAATAGAAACATAAATGCCTTTTTTTAAAAAAAGCTTTATTTTAAAAGACAGTTGTCACAAGGATGGATCACTCTTACAGGATGTTAAACATAACAAGTTTAGGTGTTGCCAGTGATTCATCATTTTATGGGGTAAATAACCAAATTAGTTCATATTTTTATATTCCCCCTTCCTGTAAATGACAGCTAAATGGGAATAAATTGCCTATCTGTTTCCAAATGTGACTTTTAGCCACCTGCTTTCTGAACTTCAGAGATGCTCACTAATAGCCCTGGTTTTGCTTTGCCTCCCTGTGCTATTTATAGTTAATGTCAATGCAGAAGTTGTTTATTTCTCAAACTGATTTTCTTCTGGGAAATTAGGGATGTATGCCTCCTTTCAGAATTGACCTTCAGTGCTTCTAACCTACCTATGATCAGAAGAAGAGACTTACTGCCATTCCCCAATTTCCAACAGGATTAAACCCCTATTGTTCTCTAAAACTGCAAAGTGTGATTCATGGGGTCTATAAGGCAGTGATCTCTTTGGCAAGGTTTCTTTCAAACTGCAGTTTTGCAAGCCAGTTATCCCTGACAAGTTTTGTGGTCCTCTATCTTCTCACATCTCATGTGTCAAGCTGGCTTTAAGAGCTAGCTAGCACACTCAACAACTGCTGGTGAAAACAAAGAGCATGAAAAATAAAATGTGACTTGCAGAAAAGCTGGATAATTCCTATTTATGTGATTGCCCTGGATGAGTCACTGAAGTAGAAATGAGATGGCTTGTGGTGAGGGAAGACAATTGGCTCCAAGTGTTGTCATTCCAGCCTGTCCCGTGAGACTATTTGGTAGGAGGGACAGAAGATGGGATGAAAGGTAGGGAAAAGCAGTTACTCAAGGCATTCCTCCTCCACAGAGTATCTAGGGGTAAAAGAAAACAAAACCAAACCCTTGATGTAGTTCCTTAATGAGCTTAATGGCTTTGATGAAGGGAGTTAGCTATGGCAGTGGCAACGTGGCCTCTTTGACAATCTTGGTTCACAAGGTAGAGGAAGGTCAAGAGACTTGGAGGAAATGTCCAACCTTCTTTTCTATCAATTTCCGAGCTGAATTGATACACATTCCTAAAACATACAGTTTTATAGGAAGCAGGCATTTTAGATCATAGCACTGATTAAACACTCAGTTGTGAAGGCACCAATAATTCTGGAGTGACAAGAGATAAACTCTCATTACGAGAGACAAACCCTGACCTGAGAGATGGCTGATGTAAGTGCCATGGCAAGTGGTTGCTGAGAAAGTCACTTAGAAAATAGATTGATTTTGCTGAGGGGTCCTGGTATTAGAGTGACTCTGCGAAGAAATGATTTTTGAAAGCTGCTGTCATTTCTTAATGCAGGCCTTGTTTTGCTGAGCACAGTGATATATTAAAAACAGCTTTTCCTTTTGGTATGTGGTACCTGAAAGTACCCACAGTTTCTGAATGGAGTGGGCTTTTTGCTTTAAGATGTGACAGCATCCTGACTGGCAAAGATGCTTCTAACTTTATGCTTTGGTATTAAAGCTCTCTCATTTTCTCATAAGCAGGCTAAGCGGTAAAAGAATTCCAATTGGCTTATAAAGACACATGCACATTATTACATTAGCAGAGGGGATACCTTTTGTTTTAAAGCCATTTGTGGGGAAAAAAACAGCAAGAAAAAAAACCCAAATAGGCAATGAATCTGTAAGATGCTATGTGCAGTCAGGTGTCTGTGTTGACCTCTTTGGGGACCTGGAGAGCCCAGGGGTATGCCTGCAGTGAGGGGCTTGCAGGACTGATACTTCATTGGGCCTTGGACCAGGACCAAACACAGCATCTTCCATGCTGAAAAAAAATGAGAATGTTTCTTTGGCTCCACCCTTAGGAAATCTGAGGAGGGAAGTGGGAGGAATGAGAGGGCACTGCCTCATTCAACAGGGTTATTCAGGTTCAACAAGGCCAAGTGCTGGGTCCTGTACTTCGGTCACAACAACCCCATGCAACACGACAGGCTTGGGGAAGAGTGGCTGGAAAGCTGACTGGTAGAAAAAGACCTGGGGGTGCTGGTTGACAGTTGGCTAAATATGAGCCAGCAGTGTGCCCAGGCAGCCATGAAGGCCAACAGCATCCTGGCCTGTATCAGAAACAGTGTGGCCAGCAGGAGCAGCGAAGTGATCGTCCCCCTGTACTCGGCACTGGTGAGGCCGCACCTTGAATACTGTGTTCAGTTTTGGGCCCCTGACTACAGGGAAGACATTGAGGTGCTGGAGCGTGTCCAGAGAAGGGCAACAAAGCTGGTGAGAGGCCTGGAGCACAAGTCTTATGAGGAGCAGCTGAGGGAACTGGGGTTGTTTAGCCTGGAGAAAGGGAGGCTGAGGGGAGACCTCATCGGTCTCTCTAACTACCTGAAAGGAGGTTGTAGTCAGGTGGGTGCTGGTCTCTTCTATCGAGTAACTAGTGATAGGACAAGACGAAATGGCCTTAAGTTGCGGCAGGGAGGTTTAGACTGGATATTAGGAAAAATTTCTTTCCTGAAAGGGTTGTCAGGCATTGGAACAGGCTGCCCAGGGCAGTGGTTGAGTCATCATCCCTGGAGGTATTCAAAAAGCATATAGACAAGGCACTTCATGACATGGTTTAGTAGGCATGGTTGATGGTTGGACTCGATGATCTTAAAGGTCTTTTCCAACCTAAACGATTCTATGATTGTAGTCTATGATTCTATGATTATTAACTGTGTCTCTTATATTCTGTTGCTGTACAACAGTTGTCCACTTTGGGGATTTCCCTGTATAATTGTAAATCTTTCCAAATGGCAATGGAAAGTCTGTCCCATAAAGACTTGTTTTCTGTCCTAATTTTTCAGGTAGCCTGAATAAGGTGGTCATACACCAGAAAGTAAAGTGTACAGACATCAATAATCTCTTACTTTTTGCATGTGTGTATAACATCTCGGTCTCCAGAAAAGATTTAATCTATTCATTGGGTCCTGCTTTGCCCTCCATGCTGATGGCACCCTGTCTCTCTTTTCCTCTTGTTGCTCCAGCAGAACAGAGCGGATGCAGGTGGGGGTGCTTTAATATGGACTGTCAGGGGTGCAACCAGAAAAAACACTCCTGAAGGAGAAAGGAGCCCTAAATCTCAAGAGGGACTAAATGGGTATCCATGTCCTGCAGTTCATTCCAAGAGAAGGAATAAGAAAGGGAGTGGGGGAAAGAAAGAGGAGGGGGGAGGAACCGAAGATGCAGAAGGCATGGGACTCCCAGAATGGACCTTCGGGATGGAAGAGGAGTCTGCTGGAGCAAGAGGTAGAGAAGTTAAAATAACAAGGAAGGGATGTTGCAGCTCTGTTGAGCACATCTTCTGTGGTAGAGCCCTGCCCTCCTGAGTGAAGGCCTCTGTCGAAGAGTGATAATTTCAAGCTGCTGCCAGGATAAAGGACTAAGAAACAAAAAGGAAGTGATTTTTTATCGGAGTGTTGTGTGCAGCCAGTTTAAATGGATTTTGTAGCCATTATTTGTATTCTTGATTGAAATGCACAGGCATCTGCAGTAGTTCTCCTGACATTTCTGTTCTTGGAAGCTTTCCAAAATCTGATTGCCTATATTATTTCCCCCTCCGTCTTTTCTTCTTAAAAAAAAAAAAAAAAAAAATCCCTCCCACAGAGAAGAGTCTATGTAAAAATAGTATTGAAGTGGCTTAGCTCAGTTCCACGAATTTTCTTATCTTTCTTTTATGTACTACTTTAGTCCTGTAATCTTGGAGGAGGTGGAGGAATATGAATGGAGAAGTCTTAGACAGAAACAAGGAGATTAAGATGGAGGGGATCTTCAGAGTAGTGCTGTCTGCTTGATGGGAGGAGGAGGAGGAGGAATCAGAAGTCAGCTAAGCATAGGAAGCAGGAGACTTGCTGTGGTTTTACTGGGTTCGCCAGATGAAAGACAGCACTTACTGTCTGCTGATCTTAATCTCAAATCCTGAATGATGGGTCATTTGTATGGATGTGAAGATAGGGAGATGAAAAGAGCTGTAGTGAGTTAACATTGTCTTTGTTTGGAAACTTGTTAGGCATTTAGTGATAGGAAGAAGTGATAAAAGGCAGGATTGTTCGTTTTTGCAATTCTGCAGTGCTCTGACAAAAGCTGGAAGCAGCACCTTGGTTTTTTAGCTTTGTCACCCCCAGGAAGACACAGTTTTATCAATTACTCTTCTCTGAGCAGTGGTGAGTGACTAAATAATCTGTTTCTCTGTGTGAGTGGTGAACTAAAGCGCTGATGAATAAATGAGTGTTAACTGTAAGAAGGTAGCAATATGGATAAAGTGCTTCCTGTCAGTCTCCTGTGAGAAGCCTTAAGTTGTGAATGGGGGAACGAGTCTTAAAGGACAGTCAGTTCAGCTCCCCTAATGACTAGTGAACCAAATGAGAGGAGGAAGTCAAGTCTTCTTTGGACCAACATGGCTGTCTACAAATCTAGCCTCAAATATCTATCAGTAAAAAGGTTAAAATTTTAACATTTGACTGATGAAGTCATCCGGTACAACTGCAAACTTCATCTTAAAGCTTTGAAAATCTCTTCTCTGAAAACCTTGGATGCGTTATTTGTGGAAGAAGCCCCTCAGTCTTATGAGGGGTCATGCTATGCATATTGAATGCATGCGTGCAAAAATGTGTCTTGGCGTAAAATTCATTTGTGTTATCTCATTCCCTGCAGCCATTCAAAAAGACACTGAATTTGCCTTCTAATGTCTTGAAGATCTCAATTACACATTTAATTGCTACCCAGAAGGCATCTTTGGCAGAAGGGTACAGTGAACATGTGGCTATTTTAAAATGCAAGAGCATTTTAGTTAAAAAGAAGGAAGTAAAGAAAGAAATCATAGCATCAGATGGCAGTGGGAGCTATTTGGGAATTCTACTTTTGGTTAGATCTTTCCCAGGTATTGTAACAACCCTTTTGTTAGTTTGTTTGTTTTGTTTTTAATGAATATCTGCTAGAAGCTGTATGTTAAAGAAATCTGTACTGGTACTGTAGCAGATATAGATCAGAGTTAGAGTGAAGGAAACCCATAGAAATAGTGATTTGCTGCATTAGAATTTTCTCTTATGGCACTGCTGCAGTTTCCTGCTCATTAAAATTCTGCTGCTGCTGCTTGAGTGGTGGGGAGATCCTGAAATGGCTGAACAAAATGCGGTGAACTTTCGTTTATCTTTATGCTTCTAAACTATATTAAATATAATGCTGGGAGTAAAAAACACTCTTGTGAAAGCAAATTTAGCAGATTCCAGGTTCAGCTGGCAGCTAACCTGATCACGCAAAGATTACTGGTAAATGAAACTGCTCTTTATTTCCTGTAGGACAGCATTGTGCAGCTAGGGCAGGTACGTGTTTCTCCAGTTTGCTGTGCTCAAGAATCTCAGCCTTGATTTTGTAATAGACCAGCTGACCAAAATACTTGTAGTTTGCTGATGTTGATCATCAAGCAAGAGTTTTAACTCTTGGCATTATCCTCAATGCAAAATTTTCCTTCTCTGGGTATGGACAGTGGTGCCTTTTGTCTCCATGTGGTTGTGCAGCTCTCACCTTTACTAACAGGACTAGATCCAGACGGAGTTCTGTGCCTAAGCATGTGAAGACCTTGGTCTGGTGGGCATCTTCAACAGCTGATTAATGGATGGGCAGCAACACCTCACAAGAACAGTGTCTGGTACTTGCTTTTAAAAGGTGCTGGGAGAGATCTAGTTTCCCCATTTATAGAGCAGTTTGGTGATTCACTGGAGCCGGAGATCAATTTTTGATGTGAACAATGCATTTAACCTTGGCCATGTTACATAGAGGCAGACCCTTCTCCTACCCCAAAAAAGGCACACAGGCTGATTTTTGCTACCCAAGTCTAGAAGTGCCTTCTTGAAAGTCCTTGTAATACAGATGGCTGATCTGAACAGTTTCAACTCTGTAAGTTACAGCTTCACAAGCTCCCTCTTGATTTTGTTTTTTTCTCCGTTTGGTACTTCCCTGCCCTTTTGAAATTATTTCTGTTGCGAGGAATTTAAGCTTGATTAGACCATAGAAGAGGTGCAACTGATGCAACTTGGGTCCCCAGTACTACACAAGGACCTGTTGGAGCAGGTCCAGAGGAGGGCCACAAAAATGGTCAGTGCTGGAACACCTCTCCTGTGAAGAAAGGCTGAGAGAGTTGGGGTTGCTCTGCCTGGTGAAGAGAAGGCTCTGAGGAGACCTTATTGGAGCTTTTCAGTATATAAAGGCGGCTTATAAGAAAGATGGAGAGAATCTTTTTACCAAGGCCTGTAGCGACAGGACAAGAGGCAATGGTTTTAAACTGGAAGACGAGGGGTTTAGGTTGGACATAAGGAAGAAATTTTTTACGACGAGGATGGTGAGGCACTGGAACAGGTTGCCAGAGAGGTTGTGGATGCCCCATCCCTGGAAGTGTTCAAAGTCAGTTTGGATGGGGCTTTGAGCAACCTGATCTAGTTAGAATTTCTGTGCCCATGGCAGGGGGGTTGAACTAGATGATCTTTGAAAATCCCTTCCAACCCAAACTGTTCTATGGTTCTATGATTCTATGATTTTCTCCAGTTACTTTGTTCACGTAAAATGTGTCATCTACTCTGAATTCCTGATTGTGCAATGCTATAATTTTAATTTGGCTTTGTTTCAGTGAATTCTCTTTTCATGTGCTTTGGCCATATTTTGCATTTGCTCCTTTTTCTTCTATTATACCCATTTTACAGAAATGTCTTCTTTTGCTTTCCTTGTTTAAAAGTTCGCCCCACTTGTAAATGAATCAAATGAGAATTACCAGATCTTTTTTTCCAGGTGGCCTATGTTTGAATAGATAAAAAGTGAGATTGGTCAACACAGGGATTAAAAAAAGATCAATTTTTGTGGATTGTAGAGATTCTTTTATGGCTTCCGAGCCAGTATCATTGTCTCATTCGCTCTTCCTTGCTGAGACAATTGGAAAATAAAACAGATCTGTTGACTTGGCCTAACCTGCCTCCTATCAAAGATAGCTTTAAATTTTTCTGATGGGACTGTTTTCCCTTAGAAAAGTGCAGGCTGATCTAAGTAGGACTGTGTTGTGTGTCCAGGTTAAAAAAGCATATACTTTCCTACAAAAATATACAAAAATTGTTTGGCTTTCTGATTCCAATTAAGCTCCATGTTGTAAGTCACTATTATTTTACCTATTTACTATTTAGCATAAGCAGAATCAAAATGATGCCATCAAAATGACTTGTCTTTTTACTTCATCGTAACAGCATCGTGAAATGATCTGTGATTATTCTGTTTCTTCGCTGCTCTGCCTGTCCTTCCACTTCCCTCCCACACTCTCTTTTTTCTTTAAAGTTTTATTGCTCATTCTTATTTAAAAATATACATATATAGTGATATATTATGGGATGGAGATTTTCGTTCCTGAGGAGGTTTTTTTTCTTTTCACATCTTGTAATTGATTTTCACACAGTGGGATTTAAAATGTCACTGGCTGTCGTGGTTTCAGGTCAGCTCAGTCGGTAACAAAGCACCACGAAGCCGCTCACTCACCCCCCCCCCCTGTGCCTGGCTACGTTGGGATGAGGAGAAAAAAAAAAAACCAAACAAAAGGCAGGCTTGTGGGTCGAAACAAGGACTGGGAGGGATCACTCCCCACTTATGGTCACGGGCAAAAGACAGGCTCAACTTGGAGAAGAAACAAAATCAATTTAATTTACTACAAATCAAAACAGAAACAGAACACAAGGGTATTAGGAAGGGAAACCAAACATCAGAACAACCTCCCCCCACCCCTCCCGCCTTCCCGGCTCAGTTCACTCCCGATGCTGTCTACCTCCTCCCCCCGGCGGCGCAGGGGAATCGGGGATGGGGGTTGAGTCAGCTCGCCACACATCGTCGTTGCCGCTTCTTTCCTCAGGGGGAAGATTCCTCTCTCGTTCCCTGCTCCAACGTGGTTCCTTTCCGCGGGATTCAGTTCCTCACAAACTTCCCTGGCGCGGGTCCTTTTCCGCGGGCTTCAGTTCCTCACAAACTTCCCTGGCGCGGGTCCTTTTCCGCGGGCTTCAGTTCCTCACAAACTTCCCTGGCGCGGGTCCTTTTCCGCGGGCTTCAGTTCCTCACAAACTTCCCTGGCGCGGGTCCTTTTCCGCGGGCTTCAGTTCCTCACAAACTTCCCTGGCGCGGGTCCTTTTCCGCGGGCTTCAGTTCCTCACAAACTTCCCTGGCGCGGGTCCTTTTCCGCGGGCTTCAGTTCCTCACAAACTTCCCTGGCGCGGGTCCTTTTCCGCGGGCTTCAGTTCCTCACAAACTTCCCTGGCGCGGGTCCTTTTCCGCGGGCTTCAGTTCCTCACAAACTTCCCTGGCGCGGGTCCTTTTCCGCGGGCTTCAGTTCCTCACAAACTTCCCTGGCGCGGGTCCTTTTCCGCGGGCTTCAGTTCCTCACAAACTTCCCTGGCGCGGGTCCTTTTCCGCGGGCTTCAGTTCCTCACAAACTTCCCTGGCGCGGGTCCTTTTCCGCGGGCTTCAGTTCCTCACAAACTTCCCTGGCGCGGGTCTTTTTCTTCGCGGGCTGCTCTCCCGTCTCATGCTGCTTCAGCGCGGTTTTTACCATGGGGTTACGGCCATCTTCGGGAGCTTCCGCTCCACCGTTCACCCCCCTGGGCTGCAGGGCCATCAGCCTCCTCAGGCGGCTCCTCCTCCCCCTCCACTTCCATGATTCCAGTGTCGGCAGCGATGTTCCTCTCAGGTTTCCCCCCCACACTACCGGTTCCCCTTCTTAAATATGTTTCCCAGAGGCGCTATCACCGTCACTCCCCGCCTAGAGGCGGGTCCGACATTTTGGCGCGCGGGTCCGACATTTTGGGGCAGCGAAATCTTCCAGCAACTTCTTAAAGGGGCCGCCTCTGTAGCCCCCCTCCCCTGCCACCAAGGGAAAACCGCGCCACACAAACCCATAACACTGGCCCTATCAGCTTTTTACTAAGTTATATAACTTCTTGATTTCCCAGCACTCTGTAAAGACGAAATGCAGTAGCTGCAGCAGAGATGAAGAGGTTAGTTCTCATACATAAAATACTGTGTCTACCCTGTCTCCACTTGTACATTACATGTCCTATTTTTTTTATAGGAGCAGATGACTAATTTCTACCATATTAACATTAAAAGCTTTATATTCTCAGAATATGTGTGCTTTTATGAATTACTGAATCCCAAGCCAATTTTTTTCTGCAGTATATACTGCACACTAAATGGAATGGAAGGTCAAGGAACTCTGTACTTTGTTCACGTAAATTAGGAGTACTACGATGTTCTAAATATAAGTCATTTGGGCATCCAATTATCTTGGAAAAGCTGTGGGACTGGATCTGCAGGAGGTCACTGTAATGATCAGTACCAAGACAGACGCTGGACTGGTGTATGTAATTCATATTCCTGCTGCAGAGTAGGAACAAGCTTTCTATCTGATTTTAGGTATCTCCAAATGAATCTTTGTGCTGCTTTAAAATATGTCTATAAAAATACAAACCCAGCATTAATTTTACCGCCAAACTTAAGTCAGTTCAGTCTGGATTTCATTTACCAAAACCATGCATTTTTCTAGAGGAAAGTAGTATTTTAGGCAAAATTTGGAAAGCATAAGAATTTCCCAACCCAAAACTTGACATCTTCTGGGTTTTGACTTTGGTGGAAAGTTTATTTTTTGAGCCTAAACTATTCTGAAAGTGGAAATTTTGACTGCATGAAACACTGGAGCTTTCAAGCTCTGTGCTGAAGGAGCTAGGCACGGGTATTTATGCTGCCAGGGTTTCAAGGAGAGGAAGGACCCTGTCTGGCACACGGAGCTGAAGCAGAGCCATTCGTACACCACTGCAACAGGCAGGAGCATGGTGTGCCTGTTGGCCCTTTCCCATCTGTGCCCAGTGAACGCAGGTGCCAAGCAGTGCCTGTGTCCAGTTTGGATGGGCAGGATGGTGAGGAACTCTACTGCCTTTTCCCTTTTCTATTCTTTTGAGTTTGCTGTAAAGACTTACACAGGTTTTAATAGGTGTTTTTTGCAGACTACTAATAAGGTAAGAAGTTACCCCAAAATTTACTGGGATCTGAAGTATAGATAAATGCAGAGGGCTATTGAAGTACTTGATGGGAATAGGATCCAGTCTCTTAATTTTTTTCTGTTGATTTGTGTACCTAAATTCTTCCTCTTCCTCATGTTTTTTCACATGTGAGTGCAAGGTTTTACCTTTCTGTTCATAAAAGCAATTAGCAAGGCTTAGCCATAATATTTTGATTTCCTAATAGTTACTTTTCATAGAAGATTAGCCAAGGAAAAAAACACACACTGTGAGATTAGTTAAATACGTCTTGAAATCCTGCCAATACTTCCTGAAAACAAAATGTGTTTTACTGATTCTTATTTTGCATTTAGACGAAAAGCCTCTGATTTATATGGTAGGACTTTTAAAATCTTGACAGTTTCATTGCATGTGCATCTAAATGCAGATTCCATGTTTTAGCTTGTATGCTGCTTTCTTACAAATTCTGATCAGGTGGTTGTTTAACGGTTCTGCCTTGGAGCTGAGCTGTAGTTAGGAAGCTAAATACATAAATGTTTCCAAACTCACTTGCCTCATTTAACATGCTGTGGCCTCATTTGTCTTCTGGGCTATGGTTTTGATCACTTCCAGCTGTGTTTAAATTTCTCCTTGGCTTCTCTTTTTCATACTGTCAGACACCAGCTCCTCATCTCTTGTACCATCTCTGTTCAGCTGCCTGTTGAGGCTTATGTCTGATCATGGGGATCTTAGTCTGGCAATGCCTGGCACCAGCCTTGAGGTGCTCTTTATTCTGGACTAAGGGGGGGAAAAAGCCTCATGTGCTTTGGAAAGCCACAGTATAGTGCTTTTTTTATTGGATTCTTCTTTAAATAATATCTTTTACTATGATGCCTATAGATTGCTAGGGTCTGGTAGCGGATGTAGCTGCAGTGCTTATAGCAATTCTGCTCTCTGGGCTTATTGATTTAAAAATAATAATAAAAAACCCTGCAGGGCAGCTGTGTTCTACAGTCTCTTGTTTCTATGTTTGTCCAACTCTATTTTGTGTCATTGTGAGTGGAAAAAAAATTAGGAAAAGATTGTTACTTGTTGCAGCTATAAATCTAAATGGTGGTTCAAGGGAAAGGTCATCCTTTTCCGCTGGTGAGGACATGTCTTTGCTTCAGCATGAAACTGAATTATGGTTTTAGGTTGTCTTCTTCAATCTCAGTATGTGCTGCTTATAAGTCCCACCTGCAGAAAGAAAGACAAATAAGCTGTGGTGAGGCTCTTCATAGCATATTCGGGCGCAAGCTGCAGCCCGAGCAGCAGAGGCTGATAGCCATTACTACCACCGCAGAAGCGTAGGTGGCTGCCTGGGGGTGCTGCTAGTCTTTCCCTGCCTTCGTAGTTTTCCTTTCTCTTCCCCAGTGTCTCCCCCATAACTGCAGCTGAAAGGTTAAGAAGATACCCAATCTGTGGATAAAACTTAATGATCGCTTTCATACTGTCATAGCAGTGTTTGTGAGGACTGCCCTTCTTGGTGTCTTCTCCTAACTTCTTGCTGGGAGCATGTTTCTCCCTGCTTGATCCACCAAGGCTGTAGTGGTAACTGTCCCTAAAAGTCAAGCAGCAGCTATGTACCTCTCTGAGAAGGAAAGACTTAAACACCTATGTTTACTACAATGTGCAGAGCCAGGAAAATCCTCCTCATGCCCATGACAGAGAGTGCCATTACTGAAGACACAACTGCTCAAACACCGCTGACCCAAGAGAGTTCGTTCAAGCGCAGGAGCACAGATGCAAGATGCATCCTGAAACAAAGTGAGGAAAAAGCTGAGAGGGATCATTTTGCTGTGGTGTTGTGCAGGAATGTTTTGCTTACCAGGAGCTGAGCCTTAGGGCGAGGATCTGAACAGACTTGTATCATCCTGGGCACTTGCTTGCCTCTCAGGGGTCAACTACTTCATGTTTATTAATGCAATTTCTTACGAGGCTTCTAGATGCTGTGCAACATAAATTAAGAGGTTTGATATTTAAGTGTTTTTATGGCTTGGTAGATAATTCTACAGAAGGATGCTAGCTGTCTCCTCTCGGATCTCAACATGTGCTTATGCCTACGGAACCAACTGGTCCTTGGCAAGCTGTGACCTGCCTCCACAGCTGGTTCAAGAAATATGGTTCTGCAATACTAGGATGCTGAAAAGAGTCCATGTACCTTAAGTCCTGCAAATCTGATCTTTCTTTTTACTATTAAGTTTGATAGCTAGAGATTTACATTGCATATGTAAAAAAAAAAGTTGGATGGTATCTGTTGATAAGCCGTGCTGTGCATTAATGGTCACCTCCTTCCCAGGATGGAGGCAGCTGAACCACGTTGCTGGTGGTCTTAGTGTCAGGCAGGGACCTAAGGATGCTGCTGAATCAGGGCCCCTGTCAGAAAGCTGGGAGAGACTCAGAAATACACAGCTGGTTTATTAAAGACTGAGCAGTAATACACTTCATCGTGCTGCTCTCTATTTTAATTTAATTGACTGGCAACACTTGTCAGAAGAAAGTTCAGCTTCTGAGAAAATACTGACAAACTCGATAACTGCAGTACTTGATGTCAAGGTGGGTTTGTTAAACACACAACTTACTTATAAATTAAGCGTTCAGTCTGTACCTAACAAAAGGAACTTTGCTGTATTTTAAAAAACTTCTTCAATATTTATTAATATCATCACTATGGATATAAAATAAGACAATCGCTTCCTTTCTTAGGCAATTTCCTTTCCTAATGTTAAAGTTTTGTTATGTGGTGTAGAAACAGGGTACACATTTTTATAATAGGAAAGACTGAAAAATATATTTTGTTATTTAGATATTAAAAAACATGTAAATCTTCTCAAACATACACTTTTTTTAGAGTCCTACATCTTTATATAAAACTGAACTATGTAAATACTGGACTACGTAAGTATTTTTTCTGTCACAGTTGTAAGTGGAACGCCCACCCTGTCTGCTTGAAACTCAGGCCACAGGGCCTCCTGTGCCCCCCCGCCCAGCAGCCCACAGTCTGGACACTGTGCGTAGGCACGGTGTTCAGGGTACTTGCTGCCTTGTCCAGCAGGAGATCTGGTGGTGGCAACATTTTGTGAAGTCTAGAATTGCCTTTACATTCAGTAAATGGGAGAAATCAAAATGAATGGTGACACTTTTAATAAAGACAAATATTTTAAAATAGTGGAAATCTGCTATCTAAATCTCCTGTGGCTTCCAGCAGCCAGCGATATGCTTTGACCATTCAGTCATCAGAGCACAGTGATGGGAGCAGAAAACAGGATTACTGGGGAGGACCCAAAAGGACTCAGGACTAAATCATCATAAGGGGCAAGAAGGAGTCTCATTTGTAAGGAAACTTGAAACAAAAAATTGGCTGTCATAATTCTTAGTTTAAAACAAAATCTAAGACAAGGAGAAAACTGCACTGATGGGAATGAAGAGAGCCTTCATGACCCTGATGAAGTTTGTAGGCATTGTCCATTGTGAGCCAATATCCAAATAAAAAATATATGCTTAGTGTAGGTATATGCTTAGTGTAGGATAGATACCAGCAATGCCTCCTGCTTATAGCTGTGCAGACCTAGAATTTACTGAGAGTGGGAACTTTCACTGTGATCATGTCACATTTATTTTCTGTCCCCACAGTTAATTTCAAATTACTGTTGATATCTCAAACATTCTTATAAAAAACTTTCATGTTCTTGAAGGGTTTTCTTTTTCCTTTTTTTACCATAGTTTGTTATCCCCAGCATATGTTTGCTTGGGTTCAGGTTGAACAAAATCTCTGTGCTTACCTGAGCCACCTCATTCTCTTGAGGATGCTCATGCTCTGGTTCTTGCTCTTGCAGCTCCTGTGTCTCTTCGGGTTCCTGCTGCTCTGTCCAACACAGCTTCCCCCAGTGCACAGTCCCTTCTGCAACCAAGGCAGTGTATCATCAGTGCTTGTGGGCTGTGCTTGGAGGGTGAAGACGTAAAGAAATGTCTTTACAACCTTTACACTCTTGTGGGCACAAAGTAAAAAGTTGTTAAAAATGTTCCTCCTACTACCACAGATCGGAGAAACAAAATAGTTGTGTGGATTTTCCATTTGTTTTTAAATAAGTAGGCACTATTTCACAACCTATCTGTTCAGATGTACATTTATCCTTTATATACAGATTCTCTTAGTACAACCTGTTATTAATTAGCTTATCAAGTGGCATTGCTTACTTTTTGAGATGACAAGACATGAAAACTTACACGCTCAAGATAGCGTTTTCTCAATAGGTGCAATTAACAGACTTCCCATTTTTTAATTGCATCGGATGGGACCTTAACAAGGCTCTGGACCTCTATCTGCTGTGGCTGCAGCATCCGACTGAATAGAGTATGGACTGGCATTCCCAGTCAGCCCTCTGGGCTGTTCTTGGAGCTCAGGAGGAAATGTCAGTAACTGCTTTGCCATGTTACTGACCCCAGGTGAAAAAAGAAAGTTGGTTAGTGTTAGTCGGAGCTGAACACTTAGACCAGGAGGGTCTCCTGCCAAAAGTGTAGGAGGATAATTTTGTCTTGTTTAAGTACAAAATATTCCTGGATCTTTGAAGATGTTTCTTCTCATCTGCTAGACTTTCTTCATAACTTTATTTATGAATCAGAAATGCAAAAAGGAGAAGACAAGCACTTTTTCAAACCTGTATGGCTAGTGCCCAGTGAAACTCCCTCAAGAAAAAGTAGCTTGAATAAACAAGTTTTCAGTGGAGGATGTGGCATATATATCAAATAATAGTCAAAAAAGCCAACCAATATAAGGCTCATTTTAGACAGTCTATACATTTTCTGCACATTTCACTGAAATTATACTTACTATTCAAAATACTTGAGTTATGCACGAGTTAAAAGGCAAAAACTCGATTCTCCTTTGGTGATGATGATGAAAGATTTCTCATTTTGCCTAGTTCCTAGCTTGCCTTTGACAAGTTAGGTGCTTCCACAGAGATTTTTCCGATATTATTATATCCTGCAGAGCTCTCTGAGAACCAATTTATATTCTTAGCAAGGAGAAATGCTACATGTTTTAGTCTCCTCAAGGAACAGCTTCTGTCTCTCTCTTCAGCATAACAAGAGTCTGCCCTTTGTGAATTGGTGCTAATTGCTTCATTTTATGACAGTTGCTTTTTGTCCTGTGAGGACTTATAGGAGAATATATTATGCACACGTTTCAAATCTATGTAATCTTTATTTCAAGGATAACCTCTATTGCAAAAGTATGAAGATACGATATTTGTACAAATTAGATAACTTACTTGCCTAAGATAGGTACTGTTTGGCTTACAGTTTAAGTTGCTAGCCTTTGTCCAGTCTTGTCATTGACCTGTATTCAATGAAGATAGGTGGGTGCTTCCAAAGACTTCTAGGTATTAGATATTTTTTCAGTCCTAACATCTGTGTAATGTGCTGTGCCTGGTTCTTAGAAAAGTGAAACGGCAATAATGGCTTTCAGAGTGCAGCCCAATAGCTCCTATGCCTGGTGGGAAGCAGATAGCTTTGCCCAAAGGGCACTTCGAACCCCAGTGTGAGGATGAGTCTTGTGGCTCTAGGAAGAGGAGGGGAGGCTCCATTTGGGAAGGAGCATGAGGAGCATTTGGATGATTGCCTGTGAGATTTGTGTCTTCTGTTGCCCTGGATTGACCCCCCTCCTCAGCGCCTTGGTGGGCTGGCAGTTCACAGAGCGTGGTCTTTGCACCCTCTGCAGCACGTCCTAATGCTTAAACTAAAGATGGAGGCTCTCTTCCTTGCGGCACCTCTGGTCCGAGGAGTGGCATTCATGGGTGCCAAGCAGCACTGTGTAACATGGCAGTGGCATGGCATGGCGTGACAGGGCAGGCTGCCCAGCTGCAGGAGGAAGGCCAGACCAGAAGGTCCCCACTTGCCTGGAGGCACTGCAGCCGATGGGCTATTCTATCTGCCTGGGCTGAGATGCTCCTGGCTAGATCTCACTCACTGTTTATTTATTATCTTTTCCCCTTTCACAAAATACCTTTACAACTCACTGAATTTTCAGTGATGTGATCAGAATGTCTCATCCCATGTAAGTCCTGTGGAATACAGGTAATAATGATGTATAAATTGGTTTTCTATTTTGAAAAAACTCTGTAAGTTGTTTCACTGTGTACATTTCAAGTTGTATGACCTACCGGGCAAGGCACAAGAATGTGCAGATTTGCATTTCCGTATCTTAGGACAAGCATATCCACAGCACATTCTTCAAACCTGAGCTGCAGTTGCCTGCTATGCTGATGCTTACTTGTTGAGATGGTAGAATTAGAACACACAAATCTGTGGTTCTTTAAAAGCAACCTCCTCTGCTGTCTCTTTGAGAAGTTAAAAAGCCCTTTTGCTTCAAAATTTGACTACATAAAGGTATGTGTGTTATGATTGCATGTGCTGTCACAATCTCAGGAACGTTAAGTGCCCAGGGATATTGCAGCTGACTTGTAAACAACTCAGAAAACAGTGAAGCCTAGGGTTGGAATCAGAAATGTAAATGCAATTGCCTAAAATAAAGGCTATGGATAAAACAGCTTTGTTGATGTATAAATTACTTGCAGTTAGCACTGAAAATAATTGATATTATGACAAAGTTAATTATATGGAAAATGCTATGAGTTTATATGGCTTCACTGTAGGTGAGGTATTCTGTATGTCTCAGGGTATCCCATGCAGCTCCCAGATGACCGGCTGCACCTGCCTTTGAAAACTTTGGATTAGTGTTTGGGATAGAGAAGATAGTAATATAGGATGAGGTCCTGCATAATATAGGATGTGTGTAAATCTCAAAGTGATTTTCAGGGGAATAGGATCTGGGTGCTGGATGCATAGCCTATAATAAAGAGATTTCAGAAATAGCTCCTTCTAATCAGGTGAAGTAAAGACTTTCTGTAGTGATACAACCTTAAAATAGTTTGGGCAGTTTGAACCCACCCCTATAAATAAAGTTCCATTAAATATAATGCTACAGCATTAATGAGATAAATAAGAATGAAATTATCATCAGTTTAAAACCATTATGCAAAATTTTTATGTGCAGAATATGAGAGAGCTGGAAATTTCAAGACCCATGCAAATTATACTAAAGTAGATTTGCATAAAGCATTGAAGGAGCTTTTGTGAAGATGGACCTAGTGGGAGTTATTTAAATAACAGTATACCAGCTATTAACAAAATAACAAGATTCAAAATAGTAATTTACTTTACACATCTCTTCTAAAATATGTCCAGAATCAAGATAACTGTCAGCAAATAGTACAGCATTGCAACCCACCCTCTCAAAATCCTGAAAGAAAAGATCAAGAAATTCTCATCCCTGACAAAATACACACCTAGTTGCAGAGTGTATTACTTCCACCATATAAAGCGGATGTAAAATATCACACAGCCGTGGTGAAGCCATATGATCTTGAGCTCTTAATCTTTACAAAAGCTTAGGCAGGAAAAAAGAATGAATTGTATATGCTGTGACTATCTGAGTTACATTATGTATTTAGCATGACTGCCGCCATCTTCCTCTCCATCATCATCATCACCTCCCTCCCCACTTCTGAACATGCCTCATCCTTCTGCGAATGCACATCTCCACCCCCATCTGTGGTGTGTAGAGACCTCTGACTCCTTTGCCCGCGGACTCACTAACGCTTCTCTCCCAGGCAGTGAGAATGCCTTGTCACACTTGAACCACAAGTGGATTCTGGATACTCCCGCTTGGAGTTCATGGATGTAACTGGCAGCAACCTATCTATATGTCTTCTGTAAATGGTCCTCCAAGGGTTTACCTGTAGCAGTGCTGTCATGCTCCCAGGAATAATCACAAGGTTTGTGTTCATTTTCGTAAGTCTTTATTCTATGATGTGCCCTTGAAACACGAGGCACCAGCATTGTCTATAGATCTTGTTAGAAGAGTGTGGGTTGCCTGTTCCACACATCACAAAACCAATTTTTCAATCATTTAGATACTCTTCATCTTTTCCCCTGAAGTCTGGTGGAAACTTCTGGTTTGGCATTGTCTTTTCTTACAGAATGAGGGATGGTGGCAGTTTTCCTGCATGTGCTGGGACCACTTCAATAAGGATGACTGGGAAGTGGAGAGAGGGTGGTTTTGGTTTGCTTTCTGGTACTCTGATGATTAACAACTCTTATGTCTCTAATTTGCATGGTAATTTTTGGTAGTGTGTGTAAAGGAACAAAAAAGAGTGTTCTGTATGCTTGCTCTACATGCTCAAATACATATGCTGGAGGTATAGAAGAAAATATGATGTTGAAGTGCCACTTTTTTTTTGTACATAGCTCTTATGCCTGCAGTATTTTCTTTCCTGAAGCTGAGCTGAATGTTGCATTGTTGATACATACCTGTCACTTTGAATTGTTTTTTGGGCTGTGTAGGTGTGATTTCATTCCTAATCCTTTCATAATGCCGCCCGTGTGAAGGTCATCTTGTTCTTGTTTTCTGCCATCAGATGATCTCATAAGCTGCTTGCATTATCAGAAAACTCTGCTGCACGATCAACATGTGAAGTAACAGTCTGAAGGGCTTTTCTGTGGGTTTGTTTGTTTACTGACAGACATCGATTTTACTCGTGTTCTATTTTCCAGCTGCCTTGTGGTAGTTGGTTTTTGTTTCCCTCTGCAATTCATAATGACCAATTCAGATTTGAATTGCAAGTATGTTGCACTTGGTTCTGTGTAGTACTTACATAGTAGTGGATACTTAGGGATAATATGAGAGAGGGGGGATGAGTGGCTCTTTCCCTGTGAAATCCCTCCACCTTCCCTCAATCCTTGGCTCAAGGAATTTCTTTGCTGAAGTACCTGCATGCTTCACAGCCTCTAAATGGATGTTTTCTGCCTGGCCCACGTCATTCTTTTTTGTACTGATCCATACTCCTAGCCTGCACAATTATTTTCGTCATGCAATTATATACTGTTTAAAGAAATACTTCTTTGCATTTATTTCAAACTTGCTGCTTGCCTTCATTTGGTGCTTCTTAAATCTCCCGTGATGTGAAACCATTTGCCACTCCCCTTTCCCATGGTTGTAGAGGTCCCTGAGCTGATCCTGCGCCGGCAGCTCCTTCCCCCAGTCTGTTTTGTGTCGCCCCGTGAGGAAGCAACTCATCATCATCATGGGTGCTTTTTGTCTGTATCAGTCTAATCCTGCTATCTTCTTTTTGGGAGGGGATAGCCAGAGCTGCAGGTGGTGTTCAAGAGCATCAAACAAAAGATTTTCCGGGTGCCCTCCATGGCACTGCCTCATACTGCAAGCGTGCAGAAGGAGCCTCAGGCAGTAAATGGAGCCTGACTGCTGACCACAAGCCTTTTACCTGATCCCTCTGAATTGCCACAGCAGCCAAAAAGTGCCAGCCATGTGTAAATGCAGATTTGTGTGGAGGCTGGTGGGGACAGTGTGTCCACAGGGGAATAAAGTAACTGTTTTGGGGGCTAGTCTGTGCAGATGCCGGGGGGGGTTAGGCCTTCTCCTGTGTTTAGGTTGTCAGACCTTTGCAGTGCTGTGTTGAAAACAGTTTACTTTTTTCCAGAATCAGATAAATCCTGGCTGTCGACATCAGGTTAAATCACATTTTTTGCTACAAAGAAATCAAATTCATAACCAGCTCTTCCGGGCATTCAAAAAGACTAAATGCATCTCTGAAGAATAAGCATCGTTCTTCATATGAATGATTTTCCTTCTCCTATTAAGTGTGTAGTAAAATCTCTGTGATAGTCACAAGGGGTACAGGGAGTTTTTTTGTGTTCAGTAGATAAGAATAAGCTAGGCTTTCCTCCAAATCTTTGTTGCAGTAAGGGATTTTTACTTAGAAATTCACAAAGACTGAATTGTACAGATTCCCAGCCCCTGGGATGCTTCGTATGGTTGTTTGTTTCCACCATAAATGGTTTAAATGCCTTTTTTCTTCCTTTTCTTTCAGACTGGAGTGTGAGCCATGCTTGTTTTAGGTGCTTTCAAGACCTTTTTAGAGAATAATGCCTTATTTTTTTCCATGCTGCTTTACAGAAATTCAGTTTGCAATTTTAACACGAAAAAGTGTATGGATTGTATTAGGAATGGAATAGGTTTGTGACAGTGAATGCCAGGGATGAAATTCTAATGCTTTTAAAATCTATAGCAGACTTCCCAGAGAATTCACTAGCCCCAGGGTTTCAGGACTTTCCATATGTATGGACTGCCCAGAGTACTTGGTGGTCGATGTCCAAACACCCAACCACCCCACCACATTGTCTCTTTGAGGGAAATGGTAAGAACCTGTTCAAAGTCACCCATTCCTGGGAGGTGCTGCTGGGGAGTGCAGGACACCAGCTGGTCAGGAGGAGGTAAAAGCTGGAGCCATCTGTTAGGCCATTTCTAAGATGCAGTAGAAAACTTTGCAGTTGTATGCAGAGGATGGAAAGAGAAATAAAGCACAAGTTCAATAACTAGTCAGTGTATCTGCCTACAGGTATGTCATATTTCTTTCCTGAAAGGGTTGTCAGGCATTGGAACAGGCTGCCCAGGGCAGTGGTTGAGTCATCATCCCTGGAGGTATTCAAAAAAGCATGTAGACAAGGCACTTCATGGTATGGTTTAGTGGGCATGGTTGGTGGTTGGACTCAATGATCTTAAAGGTCTTTTCCAACCTAAATGATTCTATGATTCTATATCACACAGCTTGGAGATGCACATTACTCCTGGATTAGCTAAACGAGCAAATCCTCTGTGAGCAGCAACTGGCAGGATGCTGAGAGGCATATCTGGGTTTTGTGCCTCTGTCCCGTAGGTTACAGGTACCGAGGAGTGACTGTGTAGAAGGTCTGAGTTGGCTGGAGTTACTGGGCGACATCTGTTCTAGGAAAATACAGTGAGATATAAATGGAGCAAATGCGGGTTTACTGGGTCATTAGCAGTAGTGCAATTGAATTTACACAAATAGGTGTGTGAAAGGTGTGTTTGAACAGGGTTATCTAAAACGGAAGTGCTGCTCAGCCATGTTCCAAGCAAACACGGCGTTTCCAGATCAAGTCAGCAGCAGCTGAGTAACCCCTCCTCTGGCCCTACTTGAATTTCAACCCAGAGTGGGTTGTCTCAATTAATTGTCAATAATTGGGCCTTCGTAGTTATTCCATATTAGCTTCTCTGAACTTACCACTTTTGCTGTGAAGGTGCCTGTCTGTTTTAACACCCAAGAGAGCACAACCATATTTCACAGAAGCTGCTGGTAGCCAGAACACAACAGTAGTGACCAGCTTTGGGTTTCACACCTCTTAAAGGCTGCAGATTTTCCCTTTTTTGTTGCATAGTTTTCCCTCCCCTGGAGCTCCTATAATTTAAGGATAGCTGCAGAAGAAGAAATTTTTGCCCCTTCTACTTCAGATCTCAGTCAAGTTAGGACTTTGTCCTTGCCATCAGAGATGTTATTTCCAAGCCCGACTAGTGCAGTGCTGACTTTGAAATCCTCACTGGCATGCTGTCTGCTGGCTGTCTGCAGCAGCGTCATTTTTGCTCACACCAGGCAATATTGAAAGACCTGTGTTGTCCGTTGTTGGAAAGTTAGTTGAAGGCTGCTATGGAATACATAGAGTAAAAGATAAAAAAGATTTGCCACAGAATTTCTTATATCTTTTATTTATTTTTCTATAAGCAGACAGCCTGAAACAAAGCAAGAATGAGGAATGTGATCCCAAGGCATTTTGTGTTCAGATGCCTTTCTGTCAAAGAATAAATCTTGTTTCAGCCCAACTGTGCAGCTTTAATATAAAAAAACAAAACCAAATGCAGCACAAAGCTAGTAATAAAGCAGGATGCTGGAAAAGGGTCAGGCTTACAATGAATTCATTCTCTTGGCTTCAGAACAAACACAGAACTCAGGCTTTCTTTGCAAGACATGGTGATCTAGTGAAGATGCAATTCAAAGACTGCAGTGTTTTTACAAACTATTTGCCAGCCATGGCTGTATCAATATACAGTTCAGGTGGACTGAAGGAAGATGCATTTGAGTAAGTTGCTCGTTTTTGTCAAGTCATTCCAATAAAGTTGTGTCCTTACTTGAACCTGTGTCCTACTCAGCTGACCCTGTTATAACAGAATCTGGATTAATTCAGACCCTGTATCTTTCTGTCTTTCCTGGCAGCAAGAGCACTGTCACCATGGTCTCTCAAGAACAGTTTGGCAGTATTATCTGCTTGTCTTTCATGCTCTTGTTCTTTAATTTTAGTACTCGAGTACCTATGACTCTGCAAGTCTTACATTTAAATTATTCTGGATTGCAAGAGTAGATAACTTTTTGGACATTAATTTGCTATAGGCATTTAAACTGAGTCTTTTATTAATCATAACTCACCTGAAAAAGGGAATGTGACATTTCTACTGCTCAGATGACAGGTATTGTCCCCTTATTCCTATGTGATTCTAGATGAATAGACACAGTATATTTGTAACAACAATCTGGTATTCGCCACAGTGAAGCAAGCTATTTTATTAGCTGCCTCCACACTGTAATTCACAGCTTTATTAATTGGACTGTCCTTCAGACAGCCTTGGTGGCGAAGAATGTGTTCATAACATAGTTGAGAATATAAATCATAACGGTATTTTTCAATTTGTATAATTTATTTCAACTCACCTGCTGTCTGTCTTCCTCTGGGGCAGAGCATAGAAATGCATAATGCAGGACATATGTACACTTATCAATCTTTAGGCCTCGCTTGCCTTGGTTTGAGATTATGGAGGTACTAAACACTTTGTAGTTTCTTTGCCCACAACTGTTTTGCACAACACAGAAGCAAGACTGTGTAATCACAGTGGAAGCTTTGGTCTGAGGTAGAGTATTACTTTTAGAAAACTGGTGATTTTCTTCCCAAAAGTCATCCTTTAAATCTTCAAAGATTTCAAGTGGTAAGGAATTGTAGAGACTTTTTATATCACCTGAAATATGGCATATGTAGCAGAATTTATCATCATAATGGAACACCATTTCATTGTTAATGAGTCAATGAAATGTTCCAGCCTTCATTTTAAGTAAATACATTTGACCAGCTGTAGGCTTAAAGCTAGAACTGCTCAAAACAAGGTCTCAGTTTCTGGAGCATCATTTCAAACAGCAGAGCTTTCTTTTCTTCTCAGACAATGTTTACTCAAAGAGGATGCCATGCCCAGTCATATCTCGATTTTCCTATTTATCAGTGCTCATAGAAGTATTCAGTTAGTTCATCCCAAGCTGTTCAGGATGGTGTCCACACCAACTCCACATATGGGTCCACCAACCAATGTCCTCAAAGATAGTTTTACCATGGAGGCAAGTTGGTCTTCCCATATCTGTAGGGCTCTTGGAACAGCAGGAGCTAACGTAAGCAGCTGGTATATATGGAGTAGTAGTTGTTTCTCATAATGCCACACTTAAAAGTCATTAGAATAAGCTGCTGTGGCTACCATATGCTGAAATGAACACAGTGCATAGTTAAACCAGAATCCATCAAGGCAGGGTGGTAAACACAAGTTCAGATGAGTTCCAGAGTAATTAAGGACAAACCAAGAAAAATAACTCCAAGAGCTAAAAAACATGCATCATCTAACTCAGGAAAACTGTAAAACAGAGTTTGCTGGAAGGATATCCTGGGGGAGGTAGCACTGTGCACCTGCCTGTAGTCTTTCCATTGATGGAGTTGTTACAGGCAAGATATTTGTCTAGATAAACATCTGCTTTGACCCAGCACAGCTTTTCTTATATGTAGGAGGGATAAAGATCCCTGTCATCCTGAACTGTTTGTGCAGAGGCTTTGGAGAGGAGCATTGTTTCAGACACAAGACACCCTGGGCCAATCTAGGGAAAAGGTTACAGTGAAAGTAGTCTTTCTCATTGGATCACATAGGGAAGTTAATTTCTAACTACTAACTTTCTAACTGCTAGTCCTTTCCCCGGACTAGCAATACCCCATATGAGTATAGTAATTTCACCTTTGTAGTGTCATTAATAAAATTCTACATAGACGTTGATACTTCAGTATGTCTTCTAGAGCTTGATCATGACCTGAGTGTTTTCCAGTCTACTAAAAGAAATTATTATTACAGTATTTAATCAGTTAATCTCTTAAACTAGCAGATTCCATTCTCAGTGCAGGAATCCACGCTGTTTAATTGCAACCAATACATGGAGAAAATGTTTCAAAAATAAGGAAGCACAGAGTTAAGAGGGAGGCTGCTTAGCATTAAATTGTTACCCTAATAAAATTACCCTTTGGCATTACAGAACTTTATCATTTTACTTCACTTGCTTCAAAATTTCAGAATTATTATGATCCCTTCATCTCAAATCAATTTCTCACTGCAATGCCATAAACCTCTTTTATTTCCAGGATCAAATAATCTCGTCAACTATATACATTTATAGAGACTTAATTTAAGAAAAGTGTTGACAAAATCCAATGTGTATGTAGTGAGCTTCATTATAAAAGAGCATTGTCTCTATTCAAGAACTCTAGTAGCATAATAACCTCTATTTGAAGTTGCTCGGGATAGAGGAGATGCCAGAACTACGGTGATTCAGTGATGGGAGTTTACCCACCACCACTCTGAAGTAGGATTTGAGAGATTTTCTAAGTCTCTCTCCTGCAGAACTCTGATAAAATGACTAGATTTGGGGAGGAGTGGAGAGTGATAATGTCATTTGCCTTGACTTTAGCAAGGCTTTTGACACTGTCTCTCACGATATACTTGTACCCAAGTTATGATGTTATGTCTGGATGTGTGGACAACTAGATGGGTAAGAAACTGGATGGTCGGGCTCAGAGGACAGTGGTTAATAAGTCGTACTCTACCTGGAAGCCAGTAATGAGTTGAGTAACACTGATTGTTTTTGCAGGACAGAGAATTTTTTTTCCTCTGTCCGCTGCTGTTGCAATGCACAAAATGGTACCTGGGGTTAGTGGGATTCTTGAGTTTCGGTGAGAAATTACACTTTGAAACTATTGCAGAATGAGAAATGCAGGAGAGCTACATCTGAATTCAGAAGATTGTAAGTCGGTTCTTTTCTCTTGGGTCTTTCAGCAACTTTATGCAAATGGTTTAATTTGTTTGTACTCCCATTGTCTGTGGAAGTTTGAGCCAGGCAACTTAATGATAGGTTAATTGTTGGCAGCTCGTCTCTAAAATAGATTAGGGACTGATCCTTCAAACAGCTCAGCAGGCTTATCTAAGGGCAGTTTACCATTTGTAGCTACATGTGAGATGGAAGCGATGTAACTGATTTAGCAGGAGCTGAAAGGGCAAATTAATATAAGGCCTAATTTATCATTGCTGTTCTGTGTTCTGCTGTGACATGAACAAATTGTTGTACAATGAATATATTGCTGTTGTTCTACATAATCGAGGTATACAATGATGATTAGTAATACCTTACTGCCTTAAATTGCCTTTAGATTAAAGAAAAAGTCCCAGTCGGTGGATATTGGTGGGCCAGGATGCAACCCAGTGGCAGCTGAAGCTCAGACACCTCAGTCCAGTAAATCTTTGCTTGCCACTAAGACAGCTACTTCTGAGGAGGAACAGAACAACACTGCGAACACCCAAAGGCGCAATCCACGGAGGAGTGAGTTGAAGAGATATTACACCATTGGTGAGTTTTCTATCACAGAAAAAATGAAATATACTTATTAAAAAGGCAAGGTCTTCCTGTTTATTTCTGGTTTATTTCTTTTGGTTAACTGCAGTTAGCTACTAAGATTACAAATACCCACAGTGAGCATTAAGATGTCATATCTTAATGCTGATGTCAAACTACCCTGAAGAATTAACCTGCTTTATTTATTTTGCACCATTTACAAGAATCCTTTCTTGTGCCTTTTTTTTTTTTTCTTGAGATCAAGTATTGAAGAAAGCATAAAAGCAATTTTGGGAGGAAGGATATAGGAAGAACATAATCACCTTTGACAATGGATTGCATCAGTTTTGGCAGAGGTTGTTTAGAAGGCTCCTGGTTAGAAAGGATTTGCCGTTTGGAGAGGGAGGAGGCCTGCTGAGTGTGAACAATTAATTAGGGAGGTTTCTGGGTATCTTTCTGGATATTTTGGGTTTCTGGGTATTCTTCGGGAATTTCAGCACCTACATGATTCTTATAAAACCATCTTGGACACCCTAGAAGATGCTTCATAACTTTCTTCCCCATAAATCATTTCAGGACTGGGCCTGACTGATTCCTTTGGCAAAATTTTGCTTCTTACCTGATTAAAACTGAGTGGAGAGTGACCTTGTAGTGTTTGTGCTGGATTCATTAGTGCTTGTGAGAGGGAGACGTGCTAATGGGAGTGGTACAAACAAGAGGGGTGGATGCTAATGCTGTGCTTTGAAGAGACAAAATGTCAGTAGATTTAAGAAAAAGAAGTTACATATTTTAATTGTGTGTTTGTGTGCTGTTGAATTATTGCAGTATAATGTGATCATTTCTTCTGTTCCAAGGTAACTATTTGTGTGTCTTTAACTTGTCTAACAGGTAAAGAAAAATGTGTTGCCTTAAACATCTTTCATTGTGTTATGTCTGAATCCTTGAAGTTGGCTGTCATTGTAAGTTATGTTGTGTTTAAAGAAGGAAACTGCATTAGCAATCTACGCATTTTAATAATGAAGGCCGTATTTTAAATCATGAATGATTGTATGTGTTTGCATTTTTTTATGCCCTGAATTCAAATTGGGCTGCACAACTGCCTTCTGAAAACTCATACAAGTTTCTATTATCACTCAATCCTGTCTACCCCAAAATAAATAAAAATGAGGAAAATTGAAGGCATTGATGGGTTCATCATTTGCATAAGAGTAATAATGACAGTAGAAATCCACCACATCATCAACATGAGTTCTTAATTTAACTCAGGATTAAAAAATTTATTGGTAAATTGACCATAGTTTAATGTTCTTCTGTGATCACCCAAACCACAGTCTGTATATGGAAGCACAGATTCAGGTTTGCGTTTATCTACTTGTTAAATTTGACTCACCTGCATTTTCTTTTGGGAACCTTTACAAATTCCTTATAATGTGAACTCTGTCAATGTTAGTAACCTAGATGTGCTTCCAGTGATCACAAGGTCTGAGCGCTAGTTGCTCAGGATCTAACCTCAGTGCTGGAATAACAATTTTGTTCATACATCTGATTAATTTGTTTTAATATTGTGCAGCACTTGATTTGACAGACTTGTTGACTGGAAAAGACCTCTGAAGGTTATGTAGTCTGGTGTCCTGTTTGAAGTGTGGCTTCAGCCAACACTAGATCAACTACATCAGAACAGCCAAAGCTTTGTCTTGCTAAGTCTTGACAGTCTCGAGGGGTGGATACCCCACAGCCTCTCTGCATGTCATGCTGCAACATGGACAGCATGTCCATAGACAGCAGTATTCATGGGCAACTTGCCCATAAACAGATGCTAACATTTGTGAACAACAGTTGTAGACCCTGGGGAAGTACAAGGGGAACAGACCACAGAAAGTGGTCAAACTTACATATTTTCTCTTAAATACCACCTTCCATTTTCTTTGCACAGAACAGTGGGTGAGGTGGCGTGGCTGGACTGACCCAGTACAGGAGATGTATTGGTTTTATGTTCTTATACATACAGACTTGTCTATGTGAGTTGCCTAAATCACAAGGAGTAAGTTGCTAGAGCCAGTATTACTGAATACTACAGAATGTTTGAATTTTGCTGACAGGCAAATTGAAGAAACAAGAGTTTCTCTGTATCTTCACAGATGTTTAATGGCACACGTTCCTGAATATTGTGAAAATGAAAGGTTTAATCTTGGACAGCATAGTACTGATACCAGATGAACACGTTTACTGTACTGTCTGAATTGTTCTGATATTGAGTCTATGGCTTTGATAACCTGAGAGAAACAATAATTACCTTCCTAGAGATCCCATCAACTTCAGCATACTCTAAGTTATGACCTATGTCACCCCCTTGATTTAAAAATCATTTTCTATGACTTGTCTGAAAAATTATTTCTAATACTCAAAGTCTAATCTAATTGTTACTTTCTGAGGATGAATGTACTGACACACCTGCAATGGGCTGGTACTCTAAAATAGAAAAATACCAGATTCCAGTGATGTTTTATATACAGTTGTCTGTTAAATAGCTTAAACAAGCACTTTAGACCTGTTGCTGACCTAATACAATTACACAGGGTTTTACCTTATTTTGCTCTTGTTTGCGTGTTGTTCTCTACTATAAGCAATCTGTGTCCAAGATCGAGCAACATGACCTAATCATTACTGTGATAAACAGATTAAGAAAATGTGTTAGAAAACTAATGCTCTCAGCTGGCTTTGCTTCTTTTGTTTTAAAATTAGTATTCTGTTACATTAACCTCAGACCAAATTGGCAATTGACAGTGTTTATGGTAGTGACTAATGGAGCTTGAGCAAACAAACACCAACTGTATGTTGTGTTACTCTCATTTTCCTTAACAATTTATTTTCAATAATTATCATGATCTTTAAAGTACTTTATAGGTATGAGAACTGAGTTCAAATCTGGATATATAAAAGAAGTATGACATCTATATTTAGACATGTATATATATGCAGTTTATATGTTTTAAAATGTAAATGTCAGCATCACATTGCCTATTAAAACTTAACTTTAAGGCCTAGCCAGATTTGTTAATGGCTGCCCACTTTATTGAATAGCCATGCAGCTTAAAATTATGTATAAAGAAATGTGTAACCAGCTTTACTTTATCAACTCATGGAAAGAATAAGATCAAAATGATTTATAAAATTTTAAAAAATTTAACTTTTTAAAAAAAAGGTTTTTTATTTGGCTATGCAGAAAGCACATCGGAGATCTTTACATAAATCTCACCCTGCTTTGCAGACCCAAAGACATTTGAGCGTTTACCTTGCACACCCACGCTTTGCAGAAGAAATTGTAGCAGCTTTTGTATGCTTGCAGCTAGTGTGAGCAGATAAAGGCAGGTATCTGACTGTTTTCCTAAATACTCTGTAGCATCAGAATATTTTTTAATTTTTTGTCACCTTATTTGTACACAGATTTACCTCAGACCTTTCGAAGTTGAATG
>VYZV01045317.1:79869-133487 GCA_013401275.1 Pandion haliaetus
TTATAGAGTGATAGAGAGTATAATAGAGAAGATTTTATGGGAAAACCTAAACCAAAATCTTTTTTACAAGTGATTAATAAGTCATAGTCTGTTTCTTCTGCTATGAAAGGGAGAACTAAATGAAAACTGAACAGCTACTATTTAGTGGATATAACTATACCTAACCCTTGTGCTATATGCTTTCAAGTGAGTCCATTTAAGTCATGACTTTTACAATTATTTGGAAGCATTAATAAATATCATATTGTTTACTTGTGCAGTAGATTCACTTTCTTTCTGTTTACATACATTCCAGGTTGCTTCCATAAAATTACTACTTGCTTTAAAGTATGTCAGAGATACCAGATTAAGTGTGAATTCATCCACATTTATTACTAAATTTATATGGTGTCACACTATCTGCTAATATAAAATTGTTATGTGAGACTAACATCAGTTCAAGTGGTGATTTCATATGTCGGAGATCTCTTGTCCTGATGGAGCTTTGTCACTCAAGGACCAGCTTAGCCATTTTGGAGAGCTGCTGTGAGAGAGCCATTGACCACTGGTCAGACATCACAGTGAATCTGCTATTGGACTCAAAACTGGAAAAGGAGAACATAATTGCACCAGAAAATATATGCTTATTTACAGTCAAGCTGAGAAACTTATGGGGTTTATCTTATGGAACTACTTGCTATTGTAGTCACTGATTAAAAACAAGGTTAGGGAGCTACCTCTTGCCTTCTCCTCTAAAATAAGCGTAAAACTTATTTGAAGGGCTGGCACTGTGGCTGCTTCTTTTTTAGCACTCAAATAGCTTCCTGCTCTGAGAGATTTTATTTGGGGTGCTCTAGACATATCTTACTCCTTTTAGGGGACATGATCTGGTAATAATTGGTGTATTTACTGTAGAGAGGTTTTCCTGCAAAGAATATTCCACTTTCTTTCCAAACAAGTCTTGAAAGGTTCTTCCTATCATTTGGCAGTTGAATATATTTGCTTCTGCTCTTCTGCAGAACTGATGTGGTTCCTTTCTGAAGTAGCTCCTGAATATCTAATTTTACTTCTATTTGCAAAATTACCTTTCTTGTTTGTTGCCAATACTAGCAAAGCATGGAACATAGGTAGGTATATTAGAAGTTGTTAATTAGATAAGTGGTGGAGTTTGGTGCAGTAGATGCTGTAAATTTGGGCTGCGTCCTCTCCCTTTTAGAGAAGGACAGCTGGGAGATGAAGCTGCCAACTCTCTCTCAGAGGATCCAGATGCTGTTCACACACATTTGCAGAGTCTGACTCTGTCCCTTTCAATGCTCTTACAATGTCCCTATTGAACACTCACTGATTTTTGAGAAACATCATTCTGACTGCTTCCTTTCAAATACGATCTCAGAAACTTTTAGAGGAGGAGGCTGTTTTCCTAGCACCTCATTACCTGTTTGTGAGTGATAAGGAAAGGGAAATAATTTGTGGAACATGTGGATAATAAGGAAAGTGGCTTTCATAGCAACAGTAACTATGCAAAATTCTTATTTGTTTACCTTTCCTGAAGATTTTTATTAGTGATTCAGATCACATAGCTACTCTGGATGAGCAAGCAAGCATTTGTTCATGTCTTTGTTTTTCTCTTTTTTAGAATTTAAAACTTGGAGCCATTAAAAGCCAGTTTTTAACATTGTATCCTTCTTTTGTCCTTTACAGATACTCTGTGTATCCTTTGAATATAAATGATTTTTGAGCTATAGAGATAGCATCCACCAGAAGAGTATTGCTCATTAATGTCCTTTCATCTCAGCATGTCCCTTTCTTAGCATCTGGTTTTGTTTTTAATCATATAGATTGCTATCGTATCATCTGCTGAGTCATTTTGGGCAAGAAGTTTTTCAGGATTTTATAATCTTCTTGCTTTACATCAGGACAAAGCTGAAATCTTTTATCGTTCTATAGGCAAGCTACTCAACTTGCAAGATCAGCTAATAGTATGTACTCTTGGGATACTAAAATTTGAATGTCTGGGAGAGAAAAAATGAGAAACTGATTTGACCTGTAAGCTCTAGGCTGGTAGAGGGTGCATCACCTTCAGTCTCTCAGTCATTGGTGGAGGTATTCTGTATAAAGGAAAAATGACTGAAAGAAAGTACATAATTTCTAACACCTCAAGTGTGCCTTGAGCACCAGTCTTTTGAGTATTGTGAAATAGTGGAGTCTTCCTTCTAACAGTAGAAGAACAAACAAGGAAAATGTGGATTCACTGCTGAAATAGCTGGGTGATTTAGTGATAGCAGATGCAGATAAGGCTGAGGCTTCTGAGCCTGGAGACAGGGTTCAGGGAGGACAATAATTATTGGTAGTGGGAAAGGGCTAAGTCAGGGATCTCTTGAGAAAAATCTTGATCCATAGAAGTTCATGGGACCCAATGGGATAATTATGAAGGGTGCTGAAGGAGCTGGCTGAGGTCATTGTGTGGCTGCTCTCTACCATCTTTGAAAGGTCACAGAGATAATGGGAGGTCCATGATGACTGGAGAAAGGCAAATGCTGCATCCCTTCTCAAAAAGGGCAAGAAGGATTATCCAGAGAACTATAGGCTGTTCAGCCTCATTTTTAGTCCCTAGCAAAATCATAGGGCAGATCATCTTTGAAGCTGTTTCTGGACAAGTGAAGGAGAAGGTGATTTGGAATAGCCAGTGTGGCTTTACTTAAATCATGCTTTTCGAACTTTGTTGCCCTCTGGGATGAAATGAAGAGATCTGTGGGTGATAGGAGACTGGTAGATACCATCAGCCATTACTTTAGCAAATACCATGTTTTGTCATGGTCATCAACTTCCAGAGCATCCCTGTATCCGTGTTGGGGCATTATGGACTGCTTGATGGCTGGAAAAACTCAAAAGGCAGTAGTCACCAAGATGATCAGGGCCCTGTGAGGAAAGGCTGAGGGAGCTGGAGAAGGGACAGATTCAGGGGGACCTTACAGAAGCCTGCCGCTATCTGCAAGGAGGCTACCAAGAAGATACCTGGTAGTCTGCTCTTTGCAGTGGTGCATGGCAGGACGATGGGAGACAACTGCCCTAAATTTAAATATAAGAGGTTTAGACTTGATATAAGCAAAAACTTTTTCCCATGGGGTGAGTCAAGCAGTGCATCAGGAGGTACAGAGAGGTTGTGCGGTCTCTATCTTTAGAGGTTTTCAAGACCCAACAGGGTAAAGCCCTGAACAACCTGGTCTGACCTCATAGGTGGCCCTACTTTGAGCAGGTGATTAGACTTCAGACCTCCTTCCCAGCCTGATTCAAGCTTGAAATTTGAGGAAGTGAGTTTTCCTGCACAGGCAGAGGGCTGTTCCTAGCTTACCGCTTCATCAGCAGAGAACACTCTCCTCAGCCACTTATAAGAGCCCAAATTTTTCAGTCTCTATCATGTACTGCTAGGCTACATTGATTTCCGGTTATTTTATCTGGTAAACTTCTCTATGAGAGGAGGGAATATTATCACACTAAAGCACCTGTTGTGATTATTCATATTTTATTCATTCTGAAATCAAATGTGAGGTTTCTAGACAGCTTGATAATTCTATACAGCAAAAAAACCCCACTAAAACTGATTATAAACATTTGTGATTTTTTTAAATTAAAAAGTTTAAAGTAGCTGAATTCATTACCTGTTCTTCTGATTCCTCACTCTTAAAAAATAAAAAAGGAATGTTTAATAAAAGTGCTTAAAATATTACAGAAGACCTGCCAGTGCAAGGGGAGTCTGATATTTCTGTTTTAGGGATCATTTCTATTCTTTGTGTAAGTATTATGAAAGCTATGATTTCTGGGTGTTAATCAGGGACCCAAGCTTATTGGTAGTGTCAAACGTCTTGACATATTTTTTATTTGTTCCCTTAAGCTTTCTTTAAATCCATAAAACAGCCTGCAGAGATGGGGGCAGGGGTGGAAAAAGACATTTTGGAAAGGACCAAAGCACAAATATTGCAGGTAATCTCAGTTTGGAAAGTGAATGCCTGTCCCTCTGAAGCTAACATTGAGATGGTGAAGCCAGTAGGTTTCCTTCCATACAACATAGACGTGAGCACGAAATCGAAGATCAAAGTCTGATGTTACTTTTTCTAGAATAACTACACTGAAGCAGAAGTCAGTTTGGAATACAGTGACTGAGTGGCCAAATCCCACTGATGCTGTGAATGGGTAACACCAGACAAGCTCCAACCCTACCCGATCCTTGGTGTGAGAGGCACGACCAGTCTCTGTCACCATGAACAGTGTTCCGAATACTGCAGTTGTGTTCAGGCAAGGTGGCCTGCGCTGATCGTGTGGGACTGTCTCCCTCCCCTACAAGCAGATTGCTTTCCTGCGAGTCTGGCAACGACCTAATTAAAGCCATTCTTACTCTACTGGGACAGACCCTACCCACCGTTTACGATTTCTGGGTCCTGAACGTGAGGGCTACCAAATATCTCCCAGCACATACTTGGCTCCAAACAAGCTGTTTGAAAAGCTTCCTCTTCTGCTGCCAGTTTATTTTCTTTTTTTTCAACTAATTTTTACCCTTTCAAGCTTTCTCTTTATATTATTAGATAAATAAAAATGAGATGCGATTTTCAGGAAACAGAGCTGCTGTGTTAGGTTCATCTCCAGGACAGCTTGCTGTGAAGTTCCTTTTGAATTTTAACAAAGTGGCTTGTTATTGTGCTCTTCTCCCAAAAAACCTATGGGAACTGAGTGTTGTTGCTAAACCCCAATTTTTATCTTGGGCCAGGAAGAACACTTGGATTTTATCATGGAGCTATTGTACTGCTGAGCGTTCCACGATTACAAAGCATTAGTATGCACATAGGAATATGCAGAGACTTTACAAGCATAAAATATTCAACATTTATGAATAAAGCCTTTTTATAAATTTAGATACTAATTGGCCAGATATGTTCATGAAAACTAAGTAGTGGCAGCAGCCCACTCTGTTTCCAATGAATCTCATTAATTAATATGCTTGAGAGATTCTTTTATTCTTTTAATTTGCAGAAGATAGAATGACAGTCTCTTTCCTCTGCCAGAGGAAATGTGGCAAGCATGATTTGTTGTAAGAGTTGTTGACTTGCAGTTTCTCAGACACCTTAGCCATACATTTGTTTAAGAACATGTGTGACCACTTAGGTATGTAATTAGGTGTTTTTGTGATCTACCTACAGTTTAAATTGTTTTCCTTTTCATTTGTAGGTAAAACAGTGCTGAGATTGGTTGTTCGATAGTTTGCCAAGTTTCTGATATTCTCACTCTGAATAAGTCTTAGAGAAAATGGATCCTCCATATAGTCATTTTTGAAAACATACAACTTAAATGTAGTAAGAAAATTAAAACATGTTTTGAGAAAATGGCTTAAATTCATTCCACAAATTAAATGACAAATGTTCTATCTAAGAGAAAGAAACTCTCATTTTAATAAAACATTAGATAAAACTGATTGTTCACAAGTCAAGACTTCCCAACATAGCTGCTAATGTTAACATCAGCTGGGTATTGAAAACTGCTGGGATCTCAGAGAGAAACCATCGCCAGTGTGAACCTGGGAATGTACTGAATGACACCACTGCTGATTTTGAGCTAACAAAAAGTCATCTAGTTGTGTGCCCCAAACTCAGCTCTAGTAGAACTTGTGGAGTTGCAACTATGTAATCCACAGCTGAGTTGGATTTGGTAGTTTTTAGTTAAGGTAGAACAACTGTTTCACATTATCTGACACTGATCTAAACCTGTACTGATTTGTTGTGGGAATTTTTTTTATCAATATTAAATATATACATTCCAAATCTGTTTGATAGAAGAGGATAATAATATAACAGTTGTAAAAGATAAACCTTATTTCTTATTAGCAAAGATTTCATTGTCTGCTGGAAAACAAACCAAGCCAACTAAGCCAAATAGTTTGGCCTTTTTTACACTCTACATTTCTCTTTAAGGGTTACAGATGGGATTGTAACTCATCACAACTAAAAAGTATGAGAGTTAAGGTAGATAATTTGGGAAGTAAAGGGCTCACCTCAAACTCTACAGCAGTCTCTTGCAAGAAAGGAAGAATATGTTTTTCCATGACAAGGTTGTTCTGAAGGATTGGCTTTTTAAATGAGGATACATCCAGTGGAATAGCATAGTGTTAAGAATAGCATGTCCTTACTACAGTTGATTGTAACTAATCTGCCAGAAAACACTTTTTCCAATAAGCTCCATTAATAAAGGTGGATTGGGTTCAGCTCAGTGTCTCAGTATTCATTGAACAGGGTTCCTGCATTCTATGGTCTTTTAGAAGCCCCATCTCCTTCACTATTTTACTGCCATAAACCCCATCAAATTGATTTTCTTATTTCATTTACCTGAGACAGAAAAAGCATAACTTCATCCTCTTTTGGATAGCTTGCCAAATCCTTCTGCAGGGCAATAAACATTTTTCTCTACACTGGCAAGAACAACATGCTGCAAGTAAGTTCTTCTGTAATGATTTAATTTTTGTATTTTTCGGGGCCGGGGGAGGTTGCTAAATGACAGTTAGGGACAACCTGAAAACAGAATGTAATTTTTAAATGTGAATAGTGAAACCGTCTTACATTGGGAGAGAACAAAAATTCTTTATTACAGCTTGTATCTATATTACTTAGCAAAGAAAGGCTGAGAGATTATTTCATATGGTTGAAACCGTATGTCTGAGGGATCTATAATTCATCTGAATAAACCATGAACTCATGCTTTGCTTGGATACAGGAAGAGATATTTGATTGCAGAGGTAAAGGTGTGGGAGACAAGGAGTACACAGCACTGTAGGCATGAAGAATGTAGGGTCAGCGAAGCACCAATACAAGAAGAAAGCAGCAAAAGGGTAGGAGTGCAAGCAAATGAGAAAGGAGCCCAGGGAGTGAGGAGGAGAGGAGCTATCAAAAAGTTCACTTGAGAAGAGCTTGAATAATGATGCAGTACATCAGAAAAGCCCTGCCTCATGCCATAATCCAATGTTCTGCTAATAAAATCAGCCAGTGTACTTCTGGTGCTTGTTCTGCTGATGATATTCCTGCCAATCGCATTTGGTATTAAGACATTTTTAGTTTTAAAGAACTGGGAGACAATTTCTAGCTAATTTACTTTATTAGTAAAAATACAGAAATCTCATTTCAAATATACAGATAAAAAGTGCTTTCCTTCAGTTATACTCTTGTGAGGGGGAAAAGGTGGAAACATTTAGCATGTTTTAGGTACCCACCCACTTGTAGACTTGATACCTGCCCCTTTTCTACTGTCAGGATGACTTAGGTGTGAATAGGATGCAAAAATAGAGAGGAAAAAACCTAAATAGAATTTGATTTTTAGTTGCTAGAGACTTCAGAGGGATCCTGTTTTTCTAACCAATGCGCATAGTATGTATGACTGCAGTACTATGTGTAGTGGTATCTAACCTCATGCACTGATGAAGTATCTGTTGCTTAACAGCACAACTGGTGTTTCAGTTTTGAATGTTCAGAAGCTACCTGTAAATTAGTTTACTATCTCTCTGCTCCGGAAGATAGGAGATGCACATTATGGTGTTTTTGTGGTTTGGTTTGGGTTTTTTAGCACAATATATAGATTGTTCTATCTTTGCTAAAGGAAACAGTGGGAAAATATTTCTACAAATAGGACAGATTGTTAGTATTTGCAATTATTCTTATTTTCTGGGGGTTATATTTCATGATCTTCATGTTCATCTACTCAATGAAACAAGTGTCCTTAAAACTACCTGCAGTAACACCATCTTTCTTCTGGTATTTATCCCACTGAAACCTCCCAGGTCTTCAGTTAGCTTGGCAGTTTGTTGCTTAAGGCAGAAGTATCAGAAATACTAAATGTATGTGCAAATTGCTATTATTTATACCAACACCAGCCTTTAGATGTAATTTAGATGTGTGTTCTTCCCAACCATGAAGCCAACAACATGCCTGTTTGGGGAGGGCAGCTGCATTTTTAAGTCCAAAGCAAAAACCACGTCAGTTGGCTGCCTCCATCCCAAATCTTCCTGCGGAGGCCCTGTATGACCTCAAGGTAACAGGAGGATGTGCATTCCCAGGAGCCGGGCACTGAAAACAGAGATTTAGAAGGCTGTCTAACAGTGCCACCAGGTGATAGCATAAAATGTAGTGTTTGCCACTAGAGTAATTCTGTTCAACAATTATTTGCAGATCAACTCTGTTGTAAAGCATAAAGCATGATTTTCCTCCCTAGGCTAGTGTATGTAGGTCTTCACACATAACTAACCAGTGTTTGCTCTAAAATCCATCACAAAGACAGTGTCTATGTATCGGGCTTTTATGGGTGGTTTTTGCGGGGGGGGAAGAATGGGTTGGTTTTGTGATTCTTTGCAATTTTTGTGGGTTTCAGGGAGGCATGTTCAGGTTATGGCAGAAGCATCTATCTCTCTGAGCTTGTTTACTTCTGTTATATCACAGATGAGAGAAGAATCAGAACAATATTCTAACAAGTATCAGTCTAATGTTATTTATGGGAAACCCCAAGGCATATGGGATAAATGTTTTAATTATTACTGATTCCATTTTAAATCTAGGTTATTTAGCATCAAGTAATGTCATCTGAAAGCAAATTTAATTTATATGCGACATCTGTGATGATCCTGCTGGAGTGATTTATGCAGAAAAGTTGCTAGGAATGTGATCTCATCCTAGTGGGTAAATTCATACTAGTAAAAGAAGGTATTTGCAACTCTGAGGAGTTTGTTAGCTAACTGGTGTTAGTTGTTCGCTAACACTCTAGACATATTAGCGTAATGGGAAAGCTGTTGTTATGCAGTCTACCATCATAGGAAGAGAAAATTAAAGAAACAGGAGTCCCTTACAACACAGTATATTCAGGAAGCACTGATAAAGGTAATACAGAATTATTAAAGTTTTTAAATAATTTCCTCTTTAGCTATATTCATGTTTGTTAATAAAAACAGGGTCTTCAGCTAAAGTGTAATTTGATTTCATTGCTCGAAGCAACCTGCCCCTGATGCATATCCCACTCAGGGAAATGCTGCAAGTTTCTGAATTATTGGATGGTGGGAGAACGAATGTGTTTTCAGATTAATACTTGTACTCCCTCAAGCTGCTTGTTTCCTAGGGTGTAAGGATATAAAGAAACAGAGAACAAGTCTTCCCACTCTTGGAAGATACATTTCTTGTTCAGGAGAGGAAGGGAAGAAGATGTCTGCCTTTTTCTTTTTTTTTTTTTTTTTTTTTTNTTTTTTTTTTTTTTTTTTTACTTTTTTTTTTTTTTTTTTTTTTTCCCATCAACTTTAAATTCACAGCAAATAACTGATGGAAAATTATGCTTTCTTTTAAGCTTCTATAAACTCTATAACTTGTGCTACATGTCTTAAAGTTTGTGACAGTCCTTACCTGCCATTTTGTTATTTTCTGTGATTTTGGAGTGGATCCCTCTTTACTTGAAGAAGTGGGACAGTATGCAAGATGAAGACATTCTAAAACTTCTTCCTTCTCTTAGTAAACACAACTTGATAGAAGCATGCTTTGTAAACAGCTCTAACATTTGTTGGTGGGTAGAGGGTTTAAATGTACTTTTATCTTGTATTTAAGTGACTTACTCAAAGCCAACTTCATGAGAATAGTTTTGGTCTGTTTAGGCTGTAATCCAACAGTTGTAATCCTGCTGCTATCAATACTGCACGAACAAGTTCAGCTCAAACTATTTAATACAGATAATTTTTGTTCACCTTGATATGGTTTAAAATTTTGTTTCAGGAGATTTGTTTCACTGGTGCAAGCAGGATCAAGCAATTTGCCACCACCTTTCTTAGGAGAACCCTACCAAAAAGGCTGTTGAAATCAATGAGATAATTTCATTTCTTTAGAAACCAAGAGTCTGTCTTCCATTTCTGCAATGCTCTAAATTTTGTATTGAAATATACACAAATTCCTGTTCAAGTGAACTGAACTACTCCCATGAAGTTCAAATTCAATCACTGTGACCATGGGCTAAAATGAATGGGTAGCTTTCCTCTGTTGTATGAATGCTGATCCCCTTCGTTTTTGTAATGCTGACAGTACCAGCAGATAAATTAGTTTCTTTGCAAGGCAGATTATCTGCTCTGCTGTTTTATAACATTCCTTGTTCCTGATTCCAGCTCCTATTTCTGATTACTGTCTGTGAATAACTGTGCAGATACATGAGGGCAGACTGTCCTAATCAGAGAAGTAAAATTTCCTGGTAAATGGCACTACTGGCAGCCTGGTAGTTTGTACCAACTGGAAATCCAAGCAGAAGTCACTGAAGTTGACTGAAGTTGGGAAGAAACCCCAACAGTTTCAGAGGCCACAGGCGTGCTCTGATACAGGCTACAATAGTATCTTCATAATAAGTTATGTATGACACCAGTCAAGTTACTATTGTTTCTTAATGGCTAGTGATTTAAGAGTTTTTCAAATGCAGCAGATATTTATATGCTGCCATTGTTCAGGGGAAGGAGAGCGTAGTTAGTGCATTGCACATCCCACAGGGAAATTGGCTGTTACCCAGTTAACCACTTCAAAATATCAATGCCGACAAATCTGATTATCAAATTAGATTAAATACCTTCCATTTAGCCATGTAGAATTTGTGAACGCAGATAATTTAAAAAAAAAAAAAAACCAAGTAAGCCTCACAAAACTTGAAAGCAGATACAAAAATGTGTAATTTTTTATGTACAATACAAATGTAATCTACATTACTACATTCAGTCATGATCCCTAGGTAAAAGTATGAATCTGCACAAGCTGTCAGTGTTCATAAAGTTTCCTCTGATTTTGCTTCATCAAAGCTCTAAGCAGAATCTGGCCCATCATTTCTGCACAATGCTGTTCAGTAGGCTGTATGGGGTAATGGAGAGATTGGCTTCACTTGCATAAAGGTGTTGTTAGGAATTACTGTGATTCAGATAGGAGTATGGAATTACACTGGTAGTGGGAACAGCCTGACAGCTCCCTACCTTCCAGGCAGGATGTGTGTGTGCATAGTGCATGGCTCGAGCAGAGAGGTGTGGAGGAGAGAAAGGGATGCGGCTTGCTTGTTTCTTACCCCACTTCATGCCTCAACAGATTTGGATCAACAGTAGAACAGTAAATTAGCCCCACTGAGTTCACAGCTTCAATCCAAGGACTGGAATTCCTCTTTACATCTTGAAAAATTTGCTAACTTAATTGGAAATGTTTAATTCTGCTTTCTCTAGCTGTTTACCACTGTGGTGCCCAAATGGTGTCCACATCTGCTTTTGGACCCTCCAAATGATGATGATTTTTAATAAACAGGTGTTTTTTAATAATTATTTACTTTGTGTGTTGTGTTAATTTTTCCTTTAAAAAACCCTAACCTTGAATGACACTCAGGAAAGAATTCAGCCAAACTACTTTGCAGTATTGAAGCTAGCCTAGGAAGGAGTATTTCATGCTGTTTGCAGAGATAAAATGTGGCCCTCTTGGAGACCACTGACCTCTTTTCAAATAAAAATGTGCAGTGAGAGCACCACATGTGAATTTCTAATAACTTTGTGAGACAGGATCTGATCACTGAAGTAAAACTTCACAAGGCACAAACTGGAGTGGAAATTAGGTTCTGGTTGCTGTGCAAAGTAATCAGCATCAGCAATGGAAATAAACCTCTTTGCTCCAGGTCTTTCTTGCATGTGGTTGCACAGTTGTCGCAATTTCACAGCCATCCACCCAAACCCATCTGGAGACATCTGTCCTGTGCCTATCTGTAATCAAATCAAAGAGTTTTTAGCTTCTGCTGTAACATTAATGTGGCAGCAAAAATACTTTTTCAAGATATAAGTGTAGGTCTTCTGTTACAGCTCCTGCTCTAGATTGTCAGTATGAAAGTACAACTTGTGAGACATGAGCTCTATCTATCATGTAAATAAATGCTGTGATTTTCATAGCATTGATAAATATGAACATACACTATTTCTGTTACCTAGAAGAGGGATGTCAATGTGGAAAAGTGGCTCATTCCAAAAGTTAAAAATACTTCTGTATGTTCTGTTCTCAAACCTTAGAAGATTTTGATTAAGAACATCTTTATCTCTAAATATTTTACTAATGAGCACATAATGAATGAACTACTTCCCTCATCATGCAAAGTTTCTCAAATATTGGATACTTACTGAAATTTGACAGTGAGGACACCCTGACATTGTTAAAACACAGGATTTACTCCTTGAGTTAAAAATTTTGACTGATTCAAACTAATTATAAGATTACTTTATTAAGCAATGACAGTATCTTGAATTAACAGTGTCTTCCCAGTAGCTATCTCGTTTAGTAGTTCTTGAGTAATACTAAGTGATCAAGCTCTTAACTACTGTGACATCTGGGGGCCCCATTAGTGAACCACCAGTGCTCAGTGCATTACAAACAGGACAAGAGACATAGTCCCTGCTTCAGAAGCTTTCCAGCCTTGAGAGGCTGCTGAGGAAGGCAGAGGAAAGGGTGAGCATGTCCATGCTGTGCTGGAGCTGACCCTGTGGGAGCAAGAGCCAGCCCAGGAGGCTGGCCTGAAGACACCTGCCCGCCTGTGATAGCTTGGTTTGCGTATTAGGTGATAGAAACTGAGCAAAGGGGATCCAACCATAGACGTCAAGGTGCAAACTGTGCCTGCGCAGAACTGTGTCTCTTCTGTTTCCACATCGCTCTTTGCTTCTCTGCACAAAGCTTTGCCATAGCATGTGCTTTTACCAAATCAGATTACCATGAGCTTGGAGATGTGGCCAGCAGCTGCGGCTTCTCTTACTGCTCTCAACATTATTATAGACAGCACAGTACGAGACTTAAGCAGCAACTTACTGGAGATTTGGAAGTGTGCTTAAGAGAGTCCTTCCAAGGAGCAGTACTAGAAGAAGAACAAAAGTACTGGGGAATTAAAAGTTGTTAACTGAAGCTGGCTTAATTGTCATATCCAAGGCAGAAGCCAATTTCTTCTATTATGGGCATATGAGAGTCAGGAGGCAATAACTTTAAGCTATTATACAGTATTCAGGACTAAGAGAAATGGCTTGTAACAGATGGTTACAAGTTTTTAGGATATAATTTTGCTCATTTTGATTTATTGATATTTTAAAATGTCAATTAAATAAACAGAACAGATTTTGCCTATTTACCTGCTTAAAATATGGACCTATGGGGTGTGGAGGGAGTTGCTTCTGGATGTATCAGGAGTCTCTGAACCCCATTTTGCTCTTTTATTTTTTTTTGTAGCGAGCTGAGTAAGATTTTTAGTTGGCCTATTAGCCATGAGACAAGAGCTTGAACTGGTGGTTTTGATGTCCTAAAGTTGTAGATGTTCATGATTTCTTAGAGTTTATTATTTATCTAATGTTTTTGTACTTCTCAGAAGGGCATTTAAAAAAATCTATTGTTAGTGGTTTATGTTTTATACAACAGTGTTATGTTTTATATGAGATGATCTTATTGGTGCAGCCAAGGGAGTATATAAGGAAAATGTTCCACGTTTGTCTTCCATTGTGAAAAGACGAACAGCAACCCACCTTACAATCTCGTATATTATAACCATGCATGTCCTCTAACAAAACTCTTTTCTTCTGAAATATTAAACTGCAGGACCTGTGTCAGGATTTTTGGTGTAATGATAACTCAGTGTTATGATATTTTGAATTTACAGAAGTACTTATCATTTATTCTTGAGAGGTCAAATACTTTTCTGTGATTCTGTAGAGAATATAACTGGCTTCCCAGCTGAACACTGCATGTTACTAAAAAAAGAAATAAAAAAAAAAATACTTAAACTGCTAGGAAAAGTAATATTACACTTATTTGAGCTAATATGCTGCAATTATGCTAGTAAGAGCTCATTGAGTTAACAAGAGGCTATCAAGCTTTCCCACTCTAGTCACTAGCCCAGAACTAATTCATGCTGGTGGCTCTGAGTGGGATCTGTGCCTCTGGAATGAACTGGTGATATGGGAATGGTTTCTACTGGTCAAGTGTGTCATAAAAGGCTATATCAATTAATACTAAAGAGCTGCTGTAGTAGCAGCCATGGCACAGAGACTGAAAGTTGGAGAATCATAAAGTAAACATTAGTCTCTCACCCATGAATTGGTCTCTCCAGAGCTGTGTTTAACCTAATTTGTAAGAAGGTACCGAGAATATGCTCAGGCTGTGGTAGTACTGTTTATCTGTCATGCTAATAAAGCAGGGTCTCCAGTCTTCAGTGCTCTGGTCTAATGTACCCATCATTGCCATTACATTCAATTGCAAGTCAAGGAGATCAACTACAAAACCAATTGTGTGTGGCACAAGGAAGCATTTTATTTACTCACGGCAACAAATCCTACAGCTCAATTTGAAGATTGCCTAACGTGCTTATTATGCCTTGGAGGGCTATCAGGCATAACTGACGCTGGCCCAAACTTTGAGCGTATAAGCACCTTGAAAACAGGCAAAAATTCAACACAATATGCCTTTTCATTTCCTTTTTCTAAATATTCAGTTGCTGTATGGTTAAAGAGAAAGCATCTATGTACTTATGACTGTATGGTACATTAATTCAGAAGTGATGCATCATTTATGAATGTGTGTAGGGATTCAGGGACAAACTGCTTCCAGCTTCAGACTGGTTATATGAGGGAGAAGGTTGCTGAGGACTTTCCTTTCTTTTTTGGCCCAGAACCATCCTACTGGGATGAAGCTGGAACAAGACCCATTCAGACTCGTACAGAGCACGCTGCTGACGCCCAGGGAGCAGAGGGAGCAAGCTGTGTGCTCTGCCTCACAACCTTTGCAGTGGTCACTCCCAAAGAGTGGCGTGTTTGAGTGTTCCTTAGATAAAGTGTCTTCTCAGCACCCACAATATTTTGGTGTAGCTTTATTCTGCCCTCAGCGCACACAGTTGGGCCTTCAGGGTTTTGTTATATATTTAAATGGTTACAAGGTCTGCAGGCACAACAGACTGGAAATTCATGTGGTGATACAAAATGAGCAGAGTGAGGTGATGAGGGATCTGCGATCTCTAAGCATGCAAAAAGAGCTAAATAATGGAAAGATGATTTAAAATTAAAAAAAAAAGTCTGTGTCATGTTTGTTATATATGTCTTTGCAGCAACCACAAAGATTCTCACTGGCTGCCAAAGCACACAGAACCCTGTCACTCTTCCTGAAAAGATTTTTAGCCTTTAAAACTAACACACAAACATCCCAGGGTTTTTTGTGAGTGATTCCTTGCTGGATATTTTCGTCCTACTTTCTCTATTAGATTTGTACTCTGAATGAGATCATCCCTATTAGCCCATGGAGTTCATGTAGGACAGGCAATTGCAGTAGTGAACTGTGGAAACAAGTTGTATGGTGGCTGATTCTTCCTAGAATAGCATTTTTAAGGGCACAATGTGTTCAGCAAGCTTCCTTCTTGACATATTATGTGGATGACTTTCTCAGACATAGGTCAGGCACAAATCCTGCTTTTTTGATGTGGCACAGCCCCCAAATAGCATTAATGTCATGTCTGCAAATACAGTGGGGCCAACTGGCTAATAAAAATCGCTAGCGACATCAATCAACTAGATTGAATTAATCAGATCATTGCCACTGTAGTAGAGAATATAATTGTTCCTTGATGTGAATTCTGGGCCTCCAGTTACACAATCAAAATGGCACTTTCCCACAAAGATGTCTTCAGATGGTATTTGCACGCCTACAGCCCTAGCACTGCCTGGTTTCACTCATTTCTTAGCCGGGCTGTATGGATTGTGTCAAGCATAGATTTGGCACTTCCAGTATGTTTTGGGGAGAGTTTATAAATACAGTGTTGTGCCTAAAATACAATGTTGTGACAGAGCTGTTCTTTTGCTAAGTAAGTTTGTTTTACCATGTTAATCATTCAGTTTTATATGAGATGTTAGCTGTATAATAGTTCTGAGGAAACAATCATGTTACAGTGTATTTTAAATAAATCTATGCCTTAGGCTTCTAGAAACATAGCAAATAACTTGTCATTGCCTTTTTTCTTTTAAAATCTGTGTACAAAAGCAGTACTTTATAATATAACATTAATTAATGGTGATACTTATATGGCTTGAGAATCTCACAGTTTTACTATGTAGAACTAGAATTTTTTGGGTTTTTTTTTTAATTTTGACAGGGGAAAACACATTAGAAAAAATGAGGAAGAAATATGAGTTCATTTGATCTCAATAGGGTTTTTTGTTGGGTTGTTGTGTGGGGTTTTGGTTTGGGGTGGGGTTTTTTTTTGTTGTTGTTCATTCTCTTGCATTCATAGACTGGGATGATTTTGAGCTTTCAGAGGACTGGTGAGTATTTTACTACTCCATGCTAGAGTAAGTCTAAGATTTTCTTTATGAAATAATATTGGCAAAAGCAGCAGTCCCTGAAAGAACAAGGAGAAAAAAAAATTAACTTGACACCACAAAAAAACCCAAGCAGCCTGTTCTGTCTCTCTGGCAAAGTGCCTGCTTGAGGACTGGCCTCCAGCAGCCTTCTTTTATCTCCCGGGGTAATGGGAGGGGGAAGAGAGGGACCTGTGGCATGCGGATAAGGGAAGGCCTGGATGGGAAGTAGGATGCAAAGGCGTGAGAGCAGCACTGAATGGAGCTGCTTAGGATGCAGCAGGATCTGCCTGCTATCCATGCCAAGGACAGCGTGGCTCTCACAGAGCCGTTCTGCATCTCTTCACTTTGGTTCTCGTTGCTCCCGTTTCTGGAAGGCTTCATTAGCTTGAACAGAGATGCAGTCAGCTGGCTCAGACCCAGCTGAGAGAAGGCTGATGAAGCCATGCATGCTAAGAAAATTGGTGCAAAATAGTGATTCTGCTAGGCCTGGCAGAGCTAAGAAAATCCCATTGGATTTAGCTGACTGTGCAGAGCCATTTGTATGTCCATGTTAGTCAGTTGTCTAGCATGCCTGTGAGCTGCCTTGGTTTTGCAGGATGCTTGCCCTGGGTAACACGAAGTGGCCAGGTTGTCCACAGATCCTGGAAGCAACAGAAGTAGCATTGCCCTTGAGTTAATAAGCTGTACTGGCTCTTTTGTGAAATTTTTTTAAGCAATTTCAGATACAGTGGAAGCTAATGGATATGCTGACTTCTATTCTCCGTGGATAAATGGAGGACGAATTAAACATTTTTTCAAATTAGATAGTTGGGGATATTAAAAGTATCGCCTTACTTAGGTTTTATCAAATGCACGATTGCCTTGGGCAGTAGCTTCTATTGTCTCGTTATCTCAGTCCATTGAAGTATTCGGCTGCTGCTTTCATGCAGCCTGAATGAAGGCTGTTAGCGTACCCATTAAGTTTAAGAACTGTCATTGCCTAGAGACAAGATCTAATATTGTCTAGAGATCAAAGCCGTGATTGATGGCAGCCATTAACAGCATCTCACGTTAAGATATCTTCATGTCCACATAATCTATCCGGACCAACAGGTTCAATATCTTTTCAGTTAACCTACGTGATCCTGTGTCTGGATTCACCCCTGGATTGGGAAGATAGCTGAACTGTTTCATAAGCATTACTGAATTTGTGGCTGGCTTACACCAGGACTGTTATCTGCAGCTTCCCCAACAATGAAGTGTCACTCATTCAGGCTCTGTCCTTTCACTGGTGCCAGTAAGGTTGCTTTGAAGTCAAGCCATGGTGCCATACTGTGGAGGAACGGGCGTGTATGGGTGTGGAAGTGACTGAGAGATTCTGCATTGGGTCCTTGCAGTATTTTATAAATAAGATAAAGGGCTTCCCATTTATATAGTTAAAGTGCATGCATTAAGAGTTACTGTAGTACCATCGTCTTGGTGTCCCATGTGCCAAGACTAGGTGAACGCAGCACTAGTATTGTGACATCTATTACCACAAAAAGTTTGTTTACAATTGAATACTATTCCTTAATAAGGAAAGTTGCTTATTACTTTTTTGAAGGATGGAAGAGTTATGTGTTATGTTTTCTGTTCTTATCTTGTTTTCTATATAATTACAAAAGGTTAATTACAAAGATACCTTCATTTCCGCAGTGTAGTGAAAGCTCGTCTCAGCCTTCCTGAGCTTAGGGGTACAGCTTGTAACTTACTTAGCAGAAGTAAAGACCACAGGAGCAAAGAAAAAAAAGTGGAAGAGATGAATAGGAAACTGAGTAGACCTCATACTCCAGGGGCTAGGATGCCTGGGATAAACTGAATCTACATACCTTACTGTTAAAGCAGGTTATATATATATTCCTTACATTTTTGGGTATGCTTAACCAAATACAAATATCAGTGTTTTTTTGTAAATACACAAGGTCATGTCTTAAATGTCCAATCTGTAGGGTCAGTCTTAAAGACAGTTCCTTTATTAAATATGCAAATTGTACCAGGGTTTACATGAATCCATGGGACCGGATAGGATGCATCTGAAGGTGCTGAGAGAGTTGGCCAACTGTAAGGGCTCTCACTGTCACCTTTGAAAGGTCATGCAGGGCAGGGAGGTTCCTGAGGACTGGAAATAAACAAATGTCACACCTGTCTTCAGTCAGACTCGCCTCAATCCCTGCATGGCGCAAATGGAAGTAACCCATGTACAGGCCCACAAATGCTACGATAATGACTGGGAACACCCAGCATGGATTTACCAAGGGCAAATAGTGGCTGAACAAACTGAATGCATCCTCTGACGAGACGACTGGCTCACTGGATGAAGGGAGAACAGTGGATATTTTGGAGTGACCTCCAGAGGCTACTTCTGACCTAAATCATTCTGTGGTCTTCACCTAAATTATTATTATTATTATTATTCTGTGGTTTTCAGTTTATAGTCCACGGACTGTTGTGGATCCATGCAATGGTCCTATGATATTCACACAGCAATGAAGGCTTAGGTCTTAAACTGTATACCTGAGACTTGCTCTTCACAAAGATGCTGGCCCTGGTCCACCAGTGAAGAAAAACTGTTGTGGTATTTTGTCATCATTTGATACAATTTTTGCTGTGAACTGGCTATTTTTAACACCTCATTCTTTTGTTATGTTCCCATCCTACTGCTGTGGTTAGAGAATACCTTGCTGTGAAAAATCTGTTTGGGTCACCCTACATATCACTGGTGAAGACTTAAAATAGTCTCGAGTCTGCTGAATAATCACAGTAAGGTTGTGGGATGGTAGGGCCTGTGGACTGAGGATCCTGACACCTCCTGTCTTTAATAGTGATAGTGCTCATGGGAGACATATCCAGAGCAGCTTGACGTCCTGCTGACCACGTAGCTGAGACAACATGAAACCTGGTACCTGCAGGAATGCATGGCCCAGAGGCTAGGTACTTTGTCCATGCTGCTCTGACTAGTGCACTCTCAGCGCTCGCGTGCATCAGTGACTTCAGTGTCAGTGTTACTCCATCAGTGAAGGGGGAAACAGAAGAGTTTTTGAGGGCTAGTAATGAAAAGAGACCTACTGCTGAGGCTGGGAGCAGTCAGAGTTTGGGGGAGAGCAGTATCACACGAGCAGCTATTGGAGTGTAAGTAGGAAACAGATTTTGGCATTCAACACAGGGATAAATATGAGTGTAGACTGCTAGTGCATGTACAGGGTATGCAGTCTTGTTTGAAAAAAAAAGTGGACTTGTATCTCTTTCTGTAGACTTCGGCATTTTAAAATATGCCAGAAATGTATGGTGCTCTGTTGCTTTCTGGGGACAAATTTGCCATTATTCAGGTGTGAGGTGCAAGCGCTATACATTACCAGAGCCCTCAGACCAGATTTAAGGCACACAGACACTGTGTTAGGCCTCTGCAAAGGACTGAATAACTTCTGTTCTCTTCAAAGCTTCAGGTTGAAATCCTGAACCCAGTAAAATGGATAGAAAAATTCTGTTGATTTCAGGAAATTAGGATTTCAACTTTAGAATTTAATCTTGTGCCTATCAAAGTGGATGAGTAATGCCATTGATTAGGGCGAGATCAAGAATGAGTCACTAATCCTCTGTAGTCACCTTCAGTAAAATATAGATGATATTCTTTTAGGACCTTTTAGGATCTTTTTCACATGAACGTCAAAGAAATGATGATAAATGTCTGTATAAATAACCTTGGTAACATCAGAAGAGGACAGTTTTCTGCCCTCAGGAAAGTCAATGACAGATACAACAGATTTATTACTAAGCAGAATGTATATTTTGGGGGGCTGTTTGTTGGGTTTTGTTTTCTTTTTTTTTTTTCTTTTTTAATGAGGCATCAGCTGTTTACTAAAGACTAATTAGAAGAAATTTGTCAGCATTTGTGGATTTGTTCCTTTCATGATTCAAGAGATAAGCCTGCTTTGTTCTTGCTCTTTTCCTCTCTTTAATGAAGTGTTTCTTAATAAACTACTAATTAAAAACTTCTGCAGCCATATTTGATGACAGTTAATTTGGGACAGAGAGCCCTGCTTACTGAACCTATTTCTGTCATGAGTCCATCTTGCAAACAGATTGGACAAAAGGGTATGTTTTGATCCAAAGTGTATCTTTGCACATCAATGCACGTGCATGTGCCAGGTCTGACCGGGATGAAGGGTCGGCGACCGGCATCCAGGAGGCTCCCGATGCTGAATCCTGGGCACTTGCAGCCTCAGGAGGGTCTGTGTCTTCGGGTGTCTGAAGGTCCCTGCTCCAAGAGCCAAGACTCTGCTGGCCTGAAACTTTTTGCTGAGGTGCAGAAAGGTGTTTATATGATCATACCAGTGCTTGGAGTTGTATTTGCACTGATTCTGGAATAATGTATTTCTGCAAGGAGAAACAAACATACCATTTCCAGAAAAAAGGGAGCTGGACCGGGTCTTGTTTAGGTGTCCAATTAGTGTGGCTGCGTTTGCTTACAGCTGGTGTGACTTACTTAGGTGGTCAAAGAGGAATAACATATTTAATGTGGAAAAAAGATCTCTAGCCTTGATTTCATGGGCTGAACCATTACTTGGATTTGGAGTGTTTACTTGTTGAAGATCTTATTTTTTGATTATCCCTGACTTGCATCCAGGAATAAGTCCAGTTTTGTTGGAGAGATTTGGTTCAGTTAAGCAACTGAGCTTTCAGGATATTTGTTATACTCAGATGCTGATCACCCTGAAATTTTAGTACAACAGGCAGAGAGTGTGTGCCTGTGACAACGCATTTACATGAAGGCACATAGAGTTTTCCTCTGGATTTTGTGCTGGAAAGCCTGATGCGCGGGGAGAACGCAGGGATTTTCCCCCAGCAATCACTGTTCGGATGAAAGCCAGGAGGAGCCTGCCCTTCAATTTGTACTTTGAAAGAGCCAAACGTGTTCCCTGTTACATGGTCAGTAACCCGGCAGGTGACTGAAACGTGTGGAGGCCAGTGGCAGGGAGGATGCGCTGCTGGTGTTGGGATGCCCCTGCTGCCTCCTGGCTGGCAGCTCCCTGGGACTGGCTCTTTGGCTAAATAGCATTGCCGTGGATTATTTCCCATCAGTGAGGTCTTTCATATAAAAAGGTAGAAAATGGGAAATTGCTTATTTTTACTTATGAAACTATGTTTTCCTGATGGGTTAGTACTATTAGAGAGCTGATTTAATGCAGCTTTCAGTGTTTTCATTGGCTGCAGCAACAAAATGAAAACTCTATTTTTTTTTTCTTTTCTTCCTGCATAATGCAGGACAGTTTTAGACTTTTGTTTTCACGGTAGATGAAATTAGTTTACGCTACGTTGGAGGTTTTATTGATACTGAAAAGTTCCTCACTGTGCAAACTCAGTCTTCCCTTTTCCTGCTCAACCCCAGCCTTTAATTCAGCAAATTAATACAAATAATTTCAACATTTTACAAAATGGAGAGTGAATTAAATAACTCTGCAGTGTACTGGTGCACTGAGGGAGCCTACAAAAGCCATTTCTGCCTTGCTCCTCTGCTTGTATTTTTGTTTTAGAGAGGCAGGAGGTGGACAGAGTGTCTGCTTTATATTACAAAATGGGAAAACAATCCTAATACAAACAATCAAGTTACAAAGCTAGACAACCCTCACAAAATAGTCAGAATTAAAGAAAAAAAATGTGGTGGCTCCAGCTGTACAAACTTTACAACTTAAGACTGATACAAGAAATTGTGGCACTCTGACTGCAAGCCTATCTGGTACATTCTCAGAATTTCTTGTCCAAGTTCAGTGAATTGAGTAAAATGTTTTTGTGATACATCTTTTTTTTAAAGTATGCACACCAAATACACACGTAAAGCAGGATCTTCCTCAAAAGAGACCTTCTTGGACTTTTTACCTTTCTTCATGCTTGCTTACCACTATCTCTTTTTTTTTTTTTTTTTTTTTTTTGAGGTGGTCCTTGGAGCAAGGTCCTGCCCATGCCTCTTCTCACCATCACCTTTTGGCACTTCTTTGCCTGTGCCCCCAGATGGGCTTGATCTTGGATATGCAGTGGCTACTAACCCAGAGATGGGAGAGGACCCAAACACACACCTTAAATTTTCCTTTGTACCTACCCTCTACTTGTAGCAGTCTCGTATCTTGGTCTCGTCCCTCCTCAAGACAAACAAGCGGGTCAGTACCTGTTGGAGGTACCCTGAGGATTAAATGTGGCTCTTGAATGTGTCTTAAGTTGACCACTGCTTATAAAATATTACTCAGAGTGTCATAAGTGTTGTCTTTATCACAGATTTAACTTTAGGGAAGTGTGACTGGTAGGAAAAAGTTTGGTGTCCATCAGCTGAGTGCAGACAAAATACTGTGGTTGCTATATTTGACAGGGAAACTTCCTTCTGCAAAGAGGTCCTTAGGAAAATAGGAAGGAACATCCCAGGCCACTCAGCTGTAGAACCCACTGCTTTCATGGGCATACTGATTTTGGTTACCATTTCTAAAAAGCATGGGTGAATGAGTTTAGCATTTGCCTTCAGTGACATAGGTCCATGCATTAGCGATACTTTGTTTCATTTGAGTTTAGTTAAAGGAAAATTGGGCAAGTCTGAATTACTGTGTAGTGCTGATCTTGTCTACCTCCTCAGACTACAGATGGTAGATACTTCTACAGCAAATCATTTGTAGATATAGTTGGCAACCAGGCGGAGTCCTAGCAGGCAGCATATGTAGCTTCTCAGTTTCTCAAATAATGTAGACATATTGTAAAAGACTGCCTCAATATCTATCCAAAATCTCTTCTGCGTCACTGCTGCTAGTTGTCGGGTAAATCCCATTTCTTCAGCAGCTCGAGCCGTACAGCTTATGACCAATTCTCACTTCACATGCATATTGAAGTACCCAGAGCTTCAACCACTGCTCTCTGCCTTTGGGGACATGATGATGGGGCAGCTCCTTCCTCACTGCATGTCTCAGGAGGTATCAGTGTGGATTCTCACAGCCTTGCTGGTGGCTCTGCACGCAGGCAACTTCCCTGCCTAGCTGCTCTTTCTTGCTGCAAGCATTCCGCCTTTGAGCCTTTTGCTTCCTCTTATGTACGACCTGAAATACAAGCTGATGGGTGTCAGTGTTGTGGCTCTCCCGAGGCGTAAGAAGGCACTTGGAGCAGGGTGACACCGTCAGGGGTTCTGCTTATGGGGTGCTGGTTGCCATCCAGTGCACCTCTTCCCTGTTATGAGATGCCAGTGGGGGCAGGTTTCTGCTTGTGTAGGTGATACCAGCTCTTTACAATTAGTTTTTCCATTATTCCTTTGTATTTGTTAATAATTGAAGTTTGCCTAATTTAGATTAGGCTGTTTCGATTTCTCACTTATCCTAAATTGTTGTAGCAACAACAGTAGTATTGACATGTGCTCTGGTTCAAACCCCGAAGGAACACAAATGCTGAATAAGAATATGACTTGCCCTTCACACTTCCAGGTTTTGAAATATCTGCCCCCTTGTTTCTCTTACATCCTGCTAGATTATTTCTGATGCTACTTCCTGACTTGTCTGGTGATCCTTAGCGTACTGCTTTGCTGTACTGCATTGGAGACATTGTTATTTTAAGAGAATCATGTCCCTTCAGATTAGTCATTTAGAATGTACTGGAGAGACATATGTTTATATGTGTGTTGTGTGTGTGTATACTGGTATTTATATTTTTAACTCTGTCTTCAAAAGCCATGCAGAAAAAACCTGGAAAATGGTGTTTTGTAAAAGGCACAGAGAATGAATCATTAGAAGTTACCACCTTTTTCAGTCTGGAAAGTAAACAGGTACATGAAGGCAAGATAACTTACCAGAAAAAGGATATGGGTCATCATATGAGGTGGTGATGGTGCCTTCAGGAGAGGTTGCTTCTGATCAAAAAAACTCTGAACACTTAAGGAGTCAGTAAGGTTTCATTACCATATATCATTCTTCTAAATACCTGTATGACTACATCTTTCCAACCTCTACCCCTTCCTTCTGGTATTGTGTAAATCAGTAAATCCTAGTTAGGAATAGGTGTATACTGGTGTCATCTGCTTCCCTCCAGAAGTGAATTCAGTGCAGAATCAAGCCGAAGACATGCTTATGGCAAAAATAAGTTCAGATCAATTCTATAAGAGTCTGAACATAATTCAGTACAAATTGGGTCAGTGTACAACTAGTAGGTGACTCTGTAAGTAGTATGCACATGTCTGTGTTTCAGTGAGCAAGACACAGGTCAAAACTAGAGCACCCACGCTGTGCCCTGCTCCTCCCCTCAGAGCCTTCACCTCTCCCAGGGTGTCATGTTCCTCTGGGCTTCTTCATCTCCTCCGCCTTGTACCCATCCCTTCCAACACGCACCCGGGTGCCCCAAGCTGGTGGCTGGTCCCTACCCGGTGTCTCGGGGAAGGATGGGCTAGCTGGAGGGTCAGGGGGCACATTGTGCTTCAGCGTTAGCCTTCATGCTTTGCCCATAGCTGCCGCTGGCAGCGCGCCCGTGATTACAAGGAAACTGCTGCACCAAAAATACCTGTACTGTAAATAAGAGGTTTACTACATTATGCTGGACTCAGAGGAATAATCGTTTTGTTCCTCTTCGAAGGAAGAAGGAAGCAGGACAACACAGCTTTCTGTGGTAGTTTTATACTGCAGGTTGGAAAGATTAAAAAAAAAAAAAAAAGACAGGATTTGATTTATTGTAGCTTAAAAAAAGAAGTGTGGAAAACTTCAGAGAGTAGAATTCAGTTATCACTGAGTCATAAGTGGGCAGAAGACCTGCACAGTTCTCTTCAGTATAATTGCAAGGAAGTGGCTGTCTTTAAAATCAAGGACCTTTTTGGCTGAAGGAAGACAATGTTGTGTATCTTTCATTAAAAAGTTAAACAACCCATTATGGCTATTTTTATGCATTACAGTCAATTTTGTTATTTTACAAAATGTGCCTGAACATACTTTATCCTCAAAAAATTGGGAAATCATTCAATATGTGCCTGCAAAAGCAGTTTGCAGCCTGCCCTGCCAAAAAGTCAGCAAGTCCACTGACAAAAATTTTAATGGTCTGTTAATAAAGATCAAGTGACATTGTGATTGTTTTCTTATTGTGGGTTTTTTTGATTGGTAAAGAAAACAAGATAACATCAGTTCAATACCACTAACTCCATTCTCTGTTTTCTTTTTCTTTTTCATCTGGCTCAGCATTTGTTGCATTTCCAAGATGGAGAATAAATTCTTCACTAATAACTCTCTGTATATATACAAGAAAATCTATTTTTACCTTGGCCTTTAAAGGAAGGAACACTAATTTTGCTGTTAAGTGAACTTGCTTATGACTTCCAAAACATATATTCCTTCATCTGATTTAAAAATGGGTATGAAATTTCTAATCCTTTAAAAGAAAAAATTTAGTAATTTAAATTCCTCATCTCAGAAAAATGCTTTTTATTTTTCTTTGAAATGCACTTTCAGTTAAATGCTAACTAACTTCAACAGGGATAATGCAAAGTCAAGTCAGTTATTTTAGTTGCAGATCTGCATACGTGCATTTACAGCCTTATGTAAAAAAAGTTCTGGTGAATTTGTTTAAGTTGTATGCTTAAAAAAAGATGGAATTCTTACTTCACTGTGAAAATGAAAAACCATTTTCTGATCACTAATTCTCAGAAGTTTGTTAAAAGTGTGGAGAGGGAATTGCTGCTGATTAATGAAATAGCAGTTGATTCACTGACGTATCTAGTGCAGGATGGTGTAGGCAGGATGCATACTGCCTTTTGGCTAGAGCAACCAGACTTACTGCATGATGCTTGTAGAAATTACTCAGCTGTGAGGAGAGGGAATGAACATTACATTGGGCTGCATTCTTTTTGTGTGCATAATTTACCATCTTTCCTCATTCATGGCATTGCAACAGCACAGATCATGACACTGCATTAGCTTTAGTGGAATTTTTCTTCAGCCTGTGGCCCATATACTTGGAGTTCACTGCAGACCGATGTGCTGGGGTATTAGTACTCCACTTACTGTAGAGATTTTCTGAAATGTGAACTCCACTGGAGGATATTGAGTTCTTTGCAAAATTATTTTCCTTACATAAAGCAAAGGTCGACTTTTATGGTTTCAGTTCCATAGGCACCTATATTTGCGGATAACAGGCTCCTTTGCACAGTGCCTGCAACCAGGAAAAATATGTTTGCAATAGACTAGTTTCTTGTCAAATTTGTTGCTGTTATGTCCAATCTGGACCAGACATGAAAACCAGATAACAAGAAATAAGTTCAGAATATCAAAGAGTGAGTAAGTAGCATATATACCTGCAAAAGAACTCCATTTAAATGTGCTAATTTGATTAATTCTGATATAATTGTAAATCAATACTTTCAAACCCCAAAGCATGTGATGCTTGCTGGAACACAGAGCAGAGTCACAAAGCAAGACTATTCCCTCTTTTTTGGTACATTTTATTGATTTTGCTGTATATGCCCTGCCTTTTTAGAAAATGCTTTGTCTGAGATGAACCACATCTATGTGTTAATGTGTCACAATTCAGTATGAACTTTGGAAACACACAACAAAAAAACAAAGTTCCTGTAAATCTCACATTCTACCAACCAGTCTCTTGTTCAGGCCATGTACTCTGAAGACTGTGTTAGAGATGTCTTGTTGAAGTGCCCTGAGCCTTGCCAAGCGTGTGTAGCCAGTGCACAGCATCCATCCCAGCTCAAAACCAGGCTCTGCTAGGACTGGCTTCTGCAATAGACTAATGCAAGCTGAAGAAGCTCTTCTTTTTGTTTGGGCCATTTCATTTTTTTCCAAGAACCCTCCTACGCATGAAGGTTTGTGAGCCCTGAGGGAGCACAGGGCAGGTGATGGTACTTTGTGGGTCACTACACCGGAGCGGCCTCAGGCACTCTCCAATGCAAATTTTTATCCCAAGTTGCCAGTGAGTATCCAATGGAGAGTGCTGCAAAGGACATGAGGTCCTGAGGTCTTGGTTAGTCCCTTATGCTTGTTAGGACTTTCTTCTAGCGCTACTGAGAGCACCCCAAGCCTATGCATTATGTGGATGCCTGGGGAGTGTGGCCCTGAAAGTGCCTTTGGATCATTCTCACTGAGCTGATGTGGGTGAAGACATAGACATAAAAGATGTCAGAATGGGAAAGCTGGGGCAAACTTGGAGACAACCAAAATAACAAGAGACAGTTTACAAAACTAGATGAAATGCTAAGAGCAGATACCCATAAATTAAATAATGTTATTGAGATAGGTTTGGTGGTGGTGGTGTGGTTTTGGTTTTGGTTTTTTTTCCTGAAGAAAACTGGAGGAACAGAAAGGATCACAGCAGTAGCTACTGTGCTTTAGCTGTTCCCAGCTGGTTGCTGGCATTTTAGGGGCATTCCCAGCAGGTATACTTCAGAATAGCTGTCTGATTACTATAGACTGGGGCTCTTGATGAACCACCCTTAAAATAGTAGTGATTCAGCAGACTGTAGATGTGGTTTAGAACTTAACCCTATTTTTGTAAAATGTCTAACACACACTTAATTTCTATAAAAGTAATTATGCTAACTGTAGCTTGCTTTGGGACTGCACTCCAGCGTTTCAGGAATATCTCTGGCATTTCAGAGTTTTATATAGAGATTTTTATCTCTATCTGTAGCTATGAATGCAAAACAAAAGAAAAGAAAAAATTGAAATAATTATTTCCAGAATACCAGGTATTAAAAAGATTAGCAAAAGAGTTTAGTGCACAAAATATTTTATTAGTATAATTAGAAAAAAATCTGCTATAGGAAAAAAATTATTAAAATGTGAATCTGCATGAGTGTATAGTAACCTCACCATAAATTATTGTAATATTCAGTTATAAGTGATACTTGAAATGGCAAAGAAAATCTTGGGGAAAAAGAAGGCTTTACTGAATGATTTTTTAATTTTTTTAATTACAAGCAGTAATGTAGGAAACATGTATCATCTAAATCTTTTTCCTTTCCCAGGAGGAACTGTTTATTTTGTTCCGTAAACAACTTTGATGTACCATATATGTTTCATTATTTTGTTCCATTCCAGTATATGCAAGTTTCCTTTAAAAATTGATTGTGATGTCTGCATACATTAGATTTACTGGACATTTCCAATCTAGGATACTCTGTGACAGATGATCATTGAATCATAGAATAGTTTGGGTTGGAGGGGACCTTTAAAGGTCGTCTAGTCCAACCCCCTTCATCTAGGGGCGTTTTCAATCTCTTTGGTGTCTGGCAGCAGGTCTAAATGTGAGCTTGGTACCATCTATTAGAAAGATCTCTTCACAATAGCAGCTTTTTCAAATGTGAAATCTAACTGTATGGAAGTATTAACTTGAAACTCTTTTCCTTAGTAAGACACAAAGAGCAAGAAAAATAACCTAATTATAAAAGTTGAGGCAGGTCCAGCATTCTAACATAAAGTTTCAACTAGAATTTTCTGTTTCTTGTTCCTCTCCATGTCAAGGTAGTAAATTTTCACTGAAGAATTATTCAATTTACCTTCAAAGGATTAAAATATATATTAGGGTTTATTGAGAGGGCTTTTTAAAAAAAACCACACTTTTGCAATCTACTGAATCACCAAGAATGAGGATGTCAGGTTTATAAATATGAGTTAGGGATTACATTGCTACTGGTAACATCAAAAATAGCTGCAAGCATATAATCTGTCCAGAAAATGCAGTTTCATTCCAATGTGGAATTAGAAAAGTTGTATTTGTGGCTTTGAATTCCTCACCTCTATACAGATTTATTCTTACAAGTCTCTATTCTTATGGTTTGCATTTTACATCCCTAGGACATTTGGATTTAATCAGAATGTCAACAGTGCCACATTCTGCCACTGAAGGAAGACTGGGGTTGAGTTTTAATATTGGAGGCTTGGCTAGTTAATGAAATTTATGTGTTTGCTGGAACCTACACTTGAGATTCCCTTGAAAGCAAGCCCAGATCTCAGATTTCCAAGACAAGTTGTAATACTTTCAGCCAAAAGACCAAACCTACCATCTGTGAAGCTGAAATGTAGTTTTGCTGCAATTTGCAATAAACAGACCAAGGTCATGTGAAAAATCTGCATCTTGGCAAAAATCTGATAAGGGGAATCTGGGGCTGAGGATGATGGTGCTTACCTTAGCGATGAGGGATTCTCATGCATTTCCTCCATTTCCTGCAGCTTTTGGTTTGTATTTTCATATGGCTCCAAGGTCTGGCTACCGTGTGAGATTAAAATGTGCTTTGCTTCAACTGATTTTGTCCTAATGGGCATCCCTTCTAGCATCAATATTGTGCCCACAATTTGCAGGCAAAACTTACAGCTTTCATCCAGAGTACTCGGAAGTCACCGTTAGAACCAGAGTTACACCAGCATCACAGTCAGGCTGCTCCTACTGCTTGACTATAGATTCTGTTGCACTGTTTCATGCATTATAGGAGATGGATTCAATTACCCTTAAATCATCTCTAATAAAAATGAGAAGTCAATTAAATGACTGCAGTCTTGCTAACTTAATGCTAATTTCAACGCTAACTTACATTCAGGGGTTGGAAAGTTATCAAAAAGGTTGCTTGTTGCTTTTATTTAAGTTCATAATTGATAGAGAACAACCACAGCTCCTATTTTAAAATGTGCTTTCCTTAAGTAGAGCTGCATATCTTTTATCCTCTATTGCTATGAAATATTTGGTTAACTAATAACTATTTTGAGGAAAATAATAATTTTGTCATAGAGAAAGCAACTGCATTCTGTTAAATATCCTTCCTGAGAACTCAATTTATGAGGTGCTTTTCATTCTGGTAAAGCAATTTAGCCAAGATTTGAAAAGCTCCAGATGAAGAGAAGCTGTGGACAGTTTCCATGGACTCCCAAACGTCATATTTCAACTACTATTTACTACTGACAAATATGCCCCCTCTGTAGGCATATAGGTGCAATGCAGAAATTTAAGGGAAGTAACATCAAAAGGATCACCTGCAGATTCAAACTGCACTGAAAAGTCTCTCTCTGGAAGGTAAAAGGGGCTGGAGGAGAGCAGGGAGAAATTACTACTCTTGTCAAAAGCCCCTTTTACAGTTTATGTCTTTACTTACTGACAAAATCTTTGGAAGAACATAGCAGGTATAGCTTGTGATTCCAGTTTCTTTATGTAGAACTGTAATTGTCATGGGATACAGCTTGGAAGACTCTGAAGTTCTCAGTGCAGTCTTTCCTGAAGGACCTGCCGCTGGTGGACGAAGTGTTTCTACAATGACAGACTGAAGCCAGAAGTTTTGGGGTTCAGACTGTTGAATCCAAGTTGAATCAGAGATGATCTTCAGCTCCTGCCTGTCTGCTTGGCAGGAATACTTATCTGCACCCTTTACTAAGGAAATTACAGAGCGCTCTTTCAGGAGCATAATAAATGAGAACGTTATGTCCTTAGAATACACTTACACTTTGATAAGTGTTTGCTACCTTAAAGCCAAGTGGAGAACCAATATATAATTTCTGCTTTACAAGGTGTGGTGGGCGTTTTTTGTACACAGTGCTGTCATACACGAACAGTCTTCATGTTTAACCCTCATTCTTGTCTGATTTTGGGACAGACTCATGTAGGCTCATGTAGGGATTTGGCTTTAGAGTCTTCTCCTTTTCTTCATAAGATTAGAGATACGATTATAAATCTGAAGATTTTGTTCTTTTTGAAGTTGATTGTAAGCAATATAATTGACTAGTCTCTGAGGAGGAAAAAAGGAGGAAAAAAAAAAAGAAGGAAAAAAAGGGGGACCAGTGGTGAATGCATTTTGAGGAAAACTGAAGGGACACTGTGTAGGCCTGTATTGCATGTGTGTCCCTGAATAAAACTGTAAGCATTCAAAGACTTTGTGACCCATACAGTAGGACAGGAAAGGGAAAAGGAACCTCCTACAGAAAAATGGGATTTGATTCACTTTATCCTTTGTTTGTTATGTAGTCTACCAGCTAGACCTAGTAGGAACTTCACACCAAATGAAATATTACTGGAGCTATGGGATACAAATCACAGAATCATGGAATGGTTTGGGTTGGAAGGGACCTTCTAAGATCATCTAGTCCAAACCCCCCTGCGATAGGCAGAGGCATCTTTCACTAGACCAGGTTGCTCAAAGCCCCATCCAACCTGGCCTTGAACACTTCCATGGAGGGGGCATCCACAACCTCTCTGGGAAACCTGTTGCAGTGCCTCACCACCCTCACCATAAAAACTTTCTTCCTTATGTCCAATCTAAACCTACCTTCTTTCAGTTTAAAAACATTGCCCCTTGTCCTGTCACTACAGGCCTTGGTAAAAAGTCTCTCTGTCTTTCTTATAAGCTCCCTTTAAGTATTGAAGGTCTCCCCAGAACCTTCCCTTCTCCAGGCGGAACAACCCCAACTCTCAGCCTTTCTTTATAGGAGAGATGTTCCAGCCCTCTGATCATTTTTGTGGCCCTCCTCTGGACCCGCTCTAACAGGTCCATGTCTGTCTTGTACTGGAGACCCCATAGCTGGATGCAGTACTCCATGTAGGTTCTCATGAGAGCAGAAAAGAGAGGGAGAATCACCTCCTTTGACCTGCAGGCCATGCTTCTTTTGATGCAGTCCAGGATACGGTTGGCCGCCTGAGCTGCAAGTGCTCATTGCTGGCTCATATAAAATTTGTTACCCTCCAGTATCCCCAAGTCCTTTCCCCCAGGGCTGCTCTCAATCCATTCATCCTCCAGTCTGTAATGATACTGGGGATTGCCCTCACTCAGATGCAAGACCTTGGACTTAGCCTTGTTAAACTTCATAAGGTTTGCATGGGCCCACTCCTCAAGCCTGTCAAGGTCCCTCTGGGTGGCATCTCTTCCTTCAAGTGAATCAACTGCACCACTCAGCTTGGTGTCATCTGCAAACTTGCTGAGGGTCCACTCATTCCCACTGTCTATGGTGTTAATGAAGACATAAAATAGTGTTGGTCCCAGTATGGACCCTTGAGAGACCCTACTCATTACTGGTTTCCACTTGGACATTAAGTCGTTGACTGTAATTCTTTGGATGCAGCCATCCAGCTAATTCCTCATCCATCTAACAGTGCATCCATCAAACCCATATCTCTGCCATTTAGCAGCAAGAATATTATGAGGGACTGTAAATAATTCACTTCATCAGCATAGCTTCATTAGTTGGTGCCTTTTAGGAGGTTTAAAAAAAAAAAAAATCATGTGGAAGTTAGGGGGGCTCTGTGATTTTTCTCAACCATGTAAGCATGGACTTTCCCATATAATATGGCTGGAACTTCCTTTATTGCAGTTGGAAGGGACAGAGGACTTTTCCCTCTCACTGAAATTCAGGAGGTTTCATTTTTTTCTAAAAGCCATGGGTGGGCAGTCTCCATGCAGTGGCTTAGGGTCCTGGGGATTTCTAAGAAATTAATTCAGATTTCATGCCACTAAGTAAAAGAAGCTTCTAACGGGGCTTCTGTGATCCCCATCCTTCACAGCTGGATGGGGACATCAGCTAGGCGCTGGCTGGGACTTGATGTGACAGAAGACTTCTCAAAACACATCTCAGCACAGCTACTGGCCACTGTTTTCCTTAGGGCTTGTGTACTGGGGGCTCTTCTCTTTGTGAATCCATTTCTGAGGGGTTAAAACAACATCTCTTCTGAAGGCTGTAATACATGTTCAGTGTTTTTAAAGAGAACAACTTTCCATCCAGTAAAGAAATAAACATTTTTTTAATTTAAAAAAAAATCCTCTGGAAGGTAAGTTACAAAGGGAGAGCTGCATATGTGAGCTGCTTGGAATTATAAAATTCTGGACAGTTCTTCCTGTAGGGTTCCTCTGGAAGGTAAGTTACAAAGGGAGAGCTGCATATGTGAGCTGCTTGGAGGAAAAATCTCTAGAATGTCCAGAATCCTTTGCACTTTCCCAGTTCTTCTTTCACAGAAATGATCATATATGTTTATGGATCCTACAGAAATTTCCCTTTAAGTGTTTATTTATCCAGGCAATCTTTTCCAATCCCATCGTGCCCTCCAAGAGGCCAGGGGCAGAGCTGTACTGCCTGTAGGTTGAAGAGTTGCCCAGGAGAAGGCACTGCAGTCAGTTTAAGTTTGATGATAAAATATAGAATAAAAATTGAGGATGATTCTTGGCTAAATGTAACTGAGTCTTCAGAGTTGATACTGAGAAGAGCCTGAGCCATGGGGTAACTTGCAGCGTTACTAAGTTATGTTGTGTACTAAGTTATGTTCGAGCATTTGGGCATTTCTTTTCAGGTTGTGCCTTTTTTGTTGCCACGTGTGGCATCAGTTTCTCATAACCCATGTGGATGCAGGTTGTGAGCCCCTCTACAGAGGTCAACTTGTCACAGTGCCAGCGCAGGATTTGCCAAAGAGGAACGGGGAACACTGAAACATTTGTCATTCCTTAGAAAGAAAATGATAGTCTGGTGCCAAGGGCCAGATCAGGGGGCTTTCTAAGCATTTATTGGGTTGGGGGGTGGGGAAGAAGAGCTGAAAAAACTAGCTCAGTTTCTGTGTCCTGCTGGGTCTTCACTGGCTAGTAACAAGTGCTAGTGGAAGGTGGGAGGAGGGTGTCCCCCCACCACATTGTGTTTCCTACACTGAAATTGCAATTGTGTCTTCTAGCACAGTGTGGCTGCTGCAAAGACAGGTAGTAGAAAGAATTGCTGTCATTAAAGAGCATGCAGAAGATACCATTTCCGCTCCGAACTATTTTTAAAATCTAAAATCTCATGTTATAACTTAATATGCTGCAAAACTGCACCATGTTTCATCACTGCTGAGATTTTTTTGTCTCTATTTTTCTTTTGTCTCTTTATCATTTTTTGTTTTCTTATCATTCTCTCATTCTCATTCCAGTAGGCATGTACTGTATCACAGCAGTGCCTGAAGGGCTGTTTATACAATGTGAGCAAAAATCTACTGCAAAGAATATGTAGCTTTAAAATTAAGTCAGAAAACAGAGAGGGGAAAAATAAAGTATTTTCTCAGTACTCAGATGAGGCAGAATACATGCCTGCGATCACAGAGGAGTCAAAGGTTGGACTTAGAGCTTCAGTAAAATATGAAGAATCACACTTCTTAGGCTTTCTGCAGTAGGTGATGTTATTTGTGAGGAGATCCTGACCTGCTTGTTACTCCCTGCATGCTGTTTCCCAGAGGTCACCTACTCCTGCTCAGGGGGTTCCATCAAAAACAGAAGTGGGGGAGAGAATGAAGTGCTGTCTGCAAATCCTTCATTTGCACTAAGAAAGACCTTTCAAGAGAGCAATAAAAATTGCATGGACATGCTTCCTCCTTTCTCTTCCAGTAGCTGTGCCCATGTGTCCACCATCCCCTCACAGGATTATGTATGAAAGGTGTCATATTGTGAAATTTTGTGTATAATGAGGGAACTCTAATGCTGGAAGCATAGACTTCTAGAGAAAGTGGTCTTTTTACTAGTTCTACTCTTTTTCCTTAAAACTCTCTATCTCCGATATTTGTGATTTCAATGCTGTGTGGATTTTCAGATACTGAATTTCCATGCTTCAAAGACTTGTTATAGTCTCCTTCTTTTTGCCTGCTCAGTGCTAGGTTTTCCTCCTTCTGTATAAACAGAAATTTGTGAGCTGTTGGTCTTCCCCCCATCAGGGAAAGAAATAAATACTCTGGAAATAGAGTAGCTAACTGTACTTCTTGTGCATTTCAAGGACATAGTATCTTATGTGCCAGAGAAGAGGAACTAGTGAGTAAACAAAAAGGAAGAAACAAAGAAGTAAAACCTCCTGCACTCCAGACTACAACAAAGATGAAAGTGAACCTAAGGTCCATGGTGTGGCCTGAATACTTGCCAAAACAATCAGTGCCTTCTGTTGGCTGCATACTGGTATTACTGGCTTGCAGAATCCCCATTAATAGAGGGGTTTGCATAGGAACCAATTACAAGGTACAGTTTTGAACAGATATCTATTGGAACATTCTTTTAAACAAAGTTTGTCAAAATGTACTATATTTAGACTTGTACTTTTCCACTGTCAAAACGTTACATCTCAAAACTCTGCAGAATGCCCTTAGGGAAACACACATTTCTGTATTCTGTAAGGAGGCAAGGAAAGGTGTGTCTGGCATGAACAAATCTTGGTCAAATACTTCAATTCTTCTAGTGCATGCTGGGTTTGCTCTGAAAACAATTAACAAGAAGAGAATGTTCCCCTTTCACTTTTCTCTTGATTAACCATCTTCTGCCCAGGGTACTAGCCAGTTTATTAAGATTTGAAAATAAGATTTTGTAGTGGAATAAGAGAAGCAAAGTGCAGGACTTTCAGTAGCACTTTCAGTAAAATCTCATGGATCCCCACTCAGTGCTTTCCAGACATCTCACTCTGTGCTCTTCAAACAACCATCCTCTTGACCCAAAACCAAAGCTGAGTTAAGAGTGTGACCTAAGAAGCTAGAAGAATTTGGCCCACAGCATCTTTCTCATTTCTGTTTCATGGCCGTTCACTAGATTCATGTGCCTTGCGGTTAAGCCATTACACCAGTGCCACCTCCAATCAAGGACTTCTGCACTGGAGGAATGCACCAGCATGAGACTGCCCTTTGGAGAAATTTCAAGGATATGATTTGTAAAACTATTGCCGGAGAGTGTACCTCCTTAGAGGTCAGCAATGGAAGATTTGTTCCTGTATATAAGGATTTCAATCACAGTATGTGAGTCATGATACTGTGTCCTTTCTTTGGAAAATCATGTGTCATGGTTTAACCCCAGTCATCAACGAAGCACCATGCAGCCGCTCACTCACTTCCCCCCCACCCAGTGAGATGGGGGAGAGAATCAGGAGGAAAAAAGTAAAACTCGTTGGAGTGAGATAAGAACAGTTTAATAGGACAGAAAGGAAGAAAATAATAATGATAATAATAACAATAATAAAGTGACAATAATAATAGAAGGATTGGAATATACATAACAAGCGATGCACAATGCAATTGCTCACCACTCGCCAACCGATGCCCAGTTAGTTCCCGAGCAGTGATCCCTCTCAGCCCAACTCCCCCCAGTTTATATACTGGGCATGACATCACATGGTATGGAATACACCTTTGGCCAGTTTGGGTCAGCTGCCCTGGCTGTGTCCCCTCCCAACTTCTTGTGCCCCTCCAGCCTTCCTGCTGGCTGGCCATCAGAAGCTGGAAAATCCTTGACTTAGTCTAAATGCTACTTAGCAACAACTCAAAACATCAGTATGTTAACAGCATTCTTCTCATACTAAATCCAAAACATAACACTATGTCAGCTACTAGGAAGAAAATTAACTCTACCCCAGCTGAAACAAGGACATTGTGTCATGATACTGTGTCCTTTCTTCAGAAAATCATATCAGATTTGATAAATGTTTCCTTCACTTGTAAATTTTGTCCTGCAGAACAATAGCCACGAGTTGTAATGGAAAATATGACCTTAAGTGTTCATGCTCTTTGTCGAGCCTTTTTAACAGTAAAAAAAAAAAGGCCACAGAACACTTGTTGCTTGTGAGCACAACAGTTCTTTGCTTCTTCCCCCCCAGTATCCCTATTGAATGATCCAGTACAAAGTCCTTCATATTAAAAGGGATCAGATGAGGCCAAGTGTTTAAGAAAAGCAGCCTTTAAAGATGCTATTTGATACTAAGCTAATACACACTTTGTTAAGTGTCTCCTTAACACAGCTTCAGGCACTTTTATGTGTATCTGTATCATCAGCTGTATCAAACTATTACTATTAGCTCAGACAGTGGTTACGTGGGAAAAGAGACTGTTCTCATCAACATGGACATCAAAGATAAGGGAGGGGAAAAAAATGAAGCATTTAGCACTGTAACTCTGAAAAACAGCTGTACTTTGTTCACGGCAGGTAACAACGTCTCCTTGAGAAAACTGGGTGAGTCACGCAGTTTATTACTATTTTCTAGTAAAGCTCTTTTAATTGACAGCCCTATTTTGAAAGGGAAAATGTGTTCTTTTGGGATTGTTTGTATACTTTCTTTTTAATATTTTGTTCACTGGTTATGTAAAGAATAAGATTTCCAAGTAGGCAGTCTGCAATTTGTTTATTGTCATACATGAAAACACTTTGCCGCTTACAGTTTTCTGCTGATTCCTTGCTGTGATAGTTCGATCAGTTATGAGAGAAATCACGTTTTTCCCCAGCACTGCAAGAGCTCAGTCTCAACTTGTGTAATGCCCTCTTTTTGCCGAGTGCACTGTATTTTCATCACAGAACCAGCCCACTGAACATCTGAAAACTTAATTTAGAGAAGTAAAATGGCATTAGTTAAAATATTTCATATGTTTTATATAAGTGAAGCCATGAAAGAGGGAAGAAACAGACTTCTGAGGAATGTAAATTACTAAAGTACAACTGCTAACTAATGGAAGGAGAATTTATTGCACTTAGCGATAGCTGTTTGCTGAAATTCACTTCTTTTCTTCCCCTCCTAAAAACATTACTACTACCTATAACAGGGAGCAAATGTAAAGAGCAGTATCTCAGGCAGGTTTGGGTGTGGTTGAGTGTCTATCAGTATGAAAGAAAGTAGGAAGAATATAATCTGAAAATGGTTTGGAGATCAACCCTTTGGATCAATTTGCATTTAACCTTAGATTAATATTTCGATTTTCTTCTTGAAGCATGAGTTCTGGAAAACAAAAAGCAAATACCTTACAAACAAAGCACTTGAAAACACTGGAGGTCAGTCTGAAGATCCTGATATTAAAGAAATCCAACTCTCGGCATTATATATGTAGATGGCAATAAAATATTTTTTTATGGAGTGCCTTTTGACTCACAGCAGGGCTGACTGGCCAGCATGGTTGCACTTTCATTGCCTCAGAACTTCTGCAAGATGCTGTTTGACACGCAGTCTAAAAAAATATTGGAAGAGAAGTTCATTTAAAGGGGGGTGACAGAGAATGTAGTGGTACTAACATCTGCTTACATGAACATTTTTGTAAGAAAAGGGAAAAATGAATTTTAAGGAAGGAAAAGACTATTGCTTTGCAATAAAACAAACCATAGCTGCTCTGCTTTTTAGTATTTGTAAGAATTTTTCCCCTCAAATAATACAAAATGCCTTTGTAAAATGCAAGAGCCATGGCAGACCGCAAAATTGAGCAAGATTTTTCCTATCTGCAATATGCCATGGCAATCTGCCTTCTAAGGTCAAATTACCTCTTTCAAAAGACTTGTGTGATTGTGCAAGCTGCATACAATTTCTCTTCCTAATTCTTTTTCTCTAGGGTAATAATGCTAATACTTGAAGAAATATCTTGCTATCCAAACAAATGGAAAAGCATTTAAACAGTCAAAACACTGCTGTGGATATCAAACATGTATAATAAATCATGTTTCCCAACACAGAATAGCGTCTAGACTAAGCACCCAGTGCTGGTTTGTTGACTGAGACACCATTATCCTGAGTCAGACCAGTTTACAAAATAGAAAGAGGGCTTCCACATCCCGACCATTTTGGTCATAGTGTGTCATGGGCAGTACTTAGTTATGGTGAATGCAGATCATTACAGTGCTCCTGAAATCCCTATTTATATCACCACTAGAGGCTTACTCCCCTCTGCTATTTCATTCAGTAAAAATCTTTTCTATGCATCTGCCAAACCACTCATCCAAGGCCCTGCAGCACTTGCAAGCTTGTTTTGCAGGCTTACGTCCAGTCCATGTAGGAGGGGTGGGGAATGTTTATGGTACCAGAAAGTCCTTGTGTCATCCAGTCTGAATAACCTTGGAAAGTGAATGCTATAGCTTGTGCTCCCTGATGTCATCACACCTATTAAAAGTAATATTGTACGTTAAGTCTGTTGAGAAATAATGAATTGTAATGTGCTGTCTACAAGTTCTAATTGACCTCAACATTTTTGATCTCATAAGTAAACACTGCATGCATAAAATGCATATAAAGCACACTTTATAAAATGAGCTATTTTGCTATCTTGTTTTCTACCTGCTGGCTTCAAAATGTAAAGGCAAAACACTAGTCTTCACAGAAATTAAGGAAAGGCCAATAGTATTCAGTGTAAAACTTACTATACATCTCATTTCAAAGAATACTGTTTTTCTGGACTTATAAAACAAAATACATCTGATACTAAAAGAATTAATAGCTTGAAATAAAATAGTTAATGCCAGAAGTGTTGCTGAGCTTGATGTCCTTATGCAGAGAATGCTGAATAAAAATTACATAGTAAAAAGCCTGGAAACTTTATGGTACTGAGGCTGAAAGAATTTTTTAGAGGAGCATACCTGACTTTAAGAACTGCTCATTACATATAAATTGAAAATGTGCATCATATGAAAACAAGTGGTGCGCTTACATTAAATAAAATTATAGTTATATTTAGTAAGGCTTCTGACAGTTGAATTTCATAAAAACAGAGCAAATACAATTCCTTAAAAATTACAAAGTCAAACAGTCAAATAAGGAAGTATATACAAAACAGAATAATCATGTAGAATATTCTTAATCCAGAGGATATGGGAAGCATGGAGGATACTAAGAATTTAAAATATTGTAGGTGAGTGGTTATGCATCTACTAAATAGCACCCGCAATGTCTGTATTCATCTTTGAAGCAAAATCATTTCATCAGAAAGGATTTTGGCATCAGGAAGCCAGGATGACTTCAACTTGCAGGAATCTGTTTAGATTATGAATTGTTTCGGCCACTGGTTTGTTTTATATCTGTGTATTTTAAAGAGGTGACTACAATCTCAGTGCCAAACAAATCCAAAATCTCTGCCTCCCTAGAAGTGTTGAAAACAGAAGTCAGAATAATGATGGTATTTATTAGAATACTTTATGCATTCTGATAATTAAATATCTGATTCCTGTGGTCTCCTGTAGGATCTGCAAGGGGTAGTTCTGTGCTGTCACTGCAGTTGCACTAGGCAGCTGAGCTATCAGAAAGATGCTCTAAAAAACCAGCCAGTGCTTTCCATGTTATCCTATACTGTCCCATCAGCAACAAGCATGTCGAGAGAAAATGTACTAGCACTAAGAGAGGTAAGGTAAAATGTAGCCTTCTACCAGTTGATACAGCTGGTAGTTGAACCAAACCAATAGAAAGTAAACCATAGTTCCTAGGCAATCTCTCAAAGAGCTGAGCAATCAGAACACCTGAGTGCTGGAACCTTAAGTCACAAGTGATCATAGCTGTTTGGCACAGTCCTCAGATTTCTCTCCATTTGGGCACGGAACACAATTTTGGGGGAAAAAATTGTGGTCATGCTCATAGTCTCTGCATTTGGCCAAACAAAGCAAAGTTAACAGCTCCTAGTGCTCTGTGTTGTGCACCAACAGTAAGAATATCTTCCCTCTGACTGTATTTTAAAATTATTTTAGCTCAATCTTGTACATTTTGCAAGTAGGAATTTTGTAGCTTATTAGAGGACTGACTGACACAGTTGTAAGACTTTGGCAAGCAAATCTTGGGTATTGCTGCTGCTGTCTTTTGGTAAAGTATCATATTCTGTTTGGTAAGTCATACTTGAGTAGACCATTATACTTTGATAATACACTGTTTCCAGGTTCATTTTTTAAAAAGATGAAATATTCATACTGGGTTCCAGGCTTTTCTAGTAACTTTCTTCTGTAGGCCACTTAAGCTCTCAATTGTAACAGTTCTTCTGTTCCTGACAATAACTTTGCATGACAGTAAAATATTATTTTGGATTACAAAAAATTTTAAATAAGATCTCTCTTCCTAAAAGCCCTAAATTCTGAAGATTCACTTTAATTTCTGAAAACCAAAGAATCACTTATCTTATGTCTGCACGTGGAGGAACAGTGCTGTGAAACTCCTGTGCCAACTATTTTTATTACAGAGTGTGAAGCAGCATCTGCAGAGTCAGGGCGTGGGCAAGCTCCTCTCCCTGCCTGCCAGCAAACTTGGCAGTGCAGCTGTGCCAGCACAGAGGGATATTTGTTGTCCTAAATCTAAAGCTGCTGTAGGATATGTTCTCTGCCCTTTCAGAGTCACAGTTTGCTTCTCAGGCCAGTCTACAGCCACTATAATATACTCAGGATGTTTGGCAGAATCTGGTGGTTGTCCTTCAGTTCTTTCTTTATTCCACATTTGCTTTCCTTTGTAGAGCACAACTTCACAGCCCTTAATGCTTAGACATTTGAGAATTTCCTGACAGTCCATTTGAATTCTTTTCTATACAGGTTCCTGACTTTGCTACTCCATACACTTTATGTTTATGACTCCTCTTTAAACAAAGTTATCAACATCGGCAGTTGGTGAGATGTCCAATTTTCTGGATAAGGCAACTGAGATGGAGAAGCCACCAACTTCTGTTCACTTCAGGAGATTAAAACAGGGAGAAAAATGAAGGCAAAGTAATAGCTTTTCTCCCTTTGTGCTTCAAGATCTGTAGCAACTGAGGTGTCTCACATCTCTCTGAGCCCCCAAACCTGTTCTTCTGAGCTTCCTCAGTCTGTAGAGGTTGCCCCCTTCACGCTGCCAATGACCCAAGGAAAGAACTTGTGGAGGACTTCTGGTTGCAGAGCAAGGGGATCAGGGCAGTGTCATGGCAAATCCTAACATCAGAATGGCTGGACAGGATGAAGTAAAGGTAATGTTTTGCTCACGTCCAGCTTAGTGTCCTATTTCCCACACTGGCCAGAAGCAGGTGGTAATTAGGAAAAGAACACAGAAGAGGCCAAGTATGGAAAGACGCTTTGCTGGTATTTCCTCTGAGCTTTAGGCAGTCTGTGGCATAGAGAATTCCAGAAACCAGACTTTGTATCTGCATTCTTGTGCTTAATGGATCTTGGTGGACTTTCTATGGATTTTTCTAATTACTTTCTGAACCATTCATAATTTTGGTACACGCAACATCCTGTGGTAATGATTTCTGTGATTCAGTTATGTTGTGTAACAAAATGTTTCCTTTTCTTTAAATCTTCTTCATAATTTCATTAGGTGCTCCTACTTCGCTTATCATGAGAAACAGTGAATAGTTTCTCTCTGATTTATTTTCTACTTACTTACATTGTATTTTTTTATCTGCTTTCCTAGAGAGAAGAAGCTTGATACCTTTGTTGCTCTTCTCAGTACATTTTCTGGCTACATTGGATCTTTTTTTTGAGACAGGGTGACCAACCGTACAATCCATATTCATGAGAAGAATTTAAAAAGTAGTGTAACTACTTTTTTCCAATAATTCATCTTTATTTTGCCTTTCAGATGTCTGTTGACTGACATTTTCATATATTTCTTTACCGGATGGTAACAGCTCATTTAAAACTCATCACTGTGTACGTACAAACATAGTTACGCAGTCAGATGAAAATTTGTCTTTACTCTGCATTTATCAACAGGGAATTTGACCTGCCGTTTTGTTTATGATCTGTATTATGAAATAATTTTAGACTTTTTTCAATAGATTTGATTTTCCCACATGATTTTGTATCATCAGCAAACTCCATCACCTTCTTGTTCTCTCCTCTTAGCCTAATAATCCATAAGTTGAAAAGCATGGATCTCTGTTGGGCTGCACTGATAATCTTTCTTCTGCTGTTGTGAAATCTGACCTTTGCTTACTGTACTTTAAAGCTTATTAAATGGTAAGCCCTCTCATCCTACAACAGCTTCATTTCCTTGGTGACAGACTTTGTAAAAAGCTTCCTGAAAATATAAGTACATTGCTATCAACTGATTATTCTTATCCACATGCTGATTGACTCCTTCAAAGAAAAACTATAGATTTACAAACCAAGACTTAAAAATTTTGTTGATACTTTGCTATTTTACTTATCCAAATGTCTTCTAATTCTATTATTACAATCTAATTTCTTAATGAAGTCTTGAGTAACACCAGACGTCCTTTACTACCACAGAGTTCATCAAAGCTTTCTGTGCAAAAAGAGGAAAGTTACTGGGGATCTATTAAAGGTTTTTTCAGAATTGCTTTCAGACTCCTAATAAAGATGATATTTAATTGCAGCAATTAAGAATCTGTCAGCACTACTGAACTTCAGAATGAACAGCTGTAATTTTGGTGCTTGAAGAGACAGATGAGAAAGACCACAACAGCATATTTAATACTGTATATTTAAGAAGAACTGAGTCTTTATAATCAACCAGTATTATGGTGAGTTACTAATAAAATCAAGCAATTGCATTTTATGCAGAGTGAGATTTACTTATATGGTCCTGTTTTCCTGCAACAGCATCAACATCTCAGCACTCAACACCACTACCTTATTTCTGCACCTGTGCATCATGCATCCAGCCCAGATGATTAGCTGGAATAATCATTCAGACTTCTGGAAAAAAAATGAGACAGTTGCACTACACTAACTACAGTTAGGGTACTGTGCTACTAGAAAGCACACCTTTCTTCAGTAACCTTGAGCTATGAGCCATACCCAACACAGGACTTCAACATCAGATTAGCAGGAACTCGAAAGGCAAGTTCCATTGTTATTCAAGTATCTGAATTTTTCCTTTTGTTTTTAATAAGAAAACACATCAAGGCTAGACATCATTTTTTTTTTTTTTTAATCCCTTCTATTCTCAGCATCACCTTTCCATTCACTGAAGTTTGTTGACCTTACTAAGGTTCATGGCTAAACCAATACACTCTATTTCCAACCTGGAACTACTATAATTCATTGACATTAGGACCTACAGTTGGGAGAAATAAGCTTTTGACTTCTGCAAAACACAGCAACCTGTTTCCTCAATGAGAAGAGGCATGTCACTAGTGCTTCACACTTAACCACTATCTGCCAAATCACTTACCAATTCTGAGTCTTGATCCTGAGGCAGTGGAGTAAAAAACCTTGACAGACAACCATTAATTACCTTTCAAACGAATTGTGTTTCTTTGGGATTTTGTATACAATATATATACACAATATTTCATCTTCAGTTGAAGTACGAGGAAGACAGTGAGATTTGCCATTAGGCATTCTAAATGAAGCCTACAGAAGAGCCCATCTAAACAATTAGAAGGAAATTAATCAGAGGCAAATAGGATCTGTAAAGCTGTGTATGTGCATAGGTTCTCAATGGTGTATACAGCATTGCAGCTGAATGCAAGAGAGAGAACATACTGCAAATCATTTCTGGGGAAAACTGTGACAGTAATCAAAGACAAGATATCAAAATGTGAGAGAGAGGTGAGAGTTAAGCTGCTAAATCTTAGGAGGAAAACTAATGTGTATAGGATATAGTTTCTTAATTAAGAGATAATACAGTAATGGACAGCCTTCAAATGATTTAGCTAGCTAGAAGCAATGTATTTGATTTTTGAGGATAAATTGTAGTAATTATCCCCAAAAGGACAGCATGAGTAACCATCCACAGGTTTTCTACATGATATTATGGGAGCAAATGAATCAGGCATATGCTTGTGATGTGGTGCCAGTGGGGGAGGGAAGGAGGGAGAGACCAGATGTTTCTTAAGAAGCAAGATTTAACAAGAAAGAAAAAGCAGAACTTCCTCCTAATAAGATCAACATACTCCTTGGTTTTCATTCAAAAGAAAATTTCAGGAATGTCCTGCACAGATTTAGATGGCTCAGGAAAAGGTATGTACAAAAGGCTTTCATATACTTACTTTACTTAAGGAAAACAACCACAAAAACAGGTAGCAAAGAAAGGAACAGAATTCACTCTTTTTTAACTAATCCTTTATCCTAGAATGCACTGCCTAAGCAGGAGCAAGTAAAATAGAAAATCAGCAATTCTTATTACAAGAATAAAATTGCAACCAGAAGGATCAGCTGTTGCCATTAGCCTTATTCTGGCTCCTGATAAATTCTGATGATATTTTTGACCCATTTATCTAAAAAATACCACTCTACTACAAATGGCATTCCTACTTAGAACTGGCATTATGTGGCTGCTCATCAGCTGTCCTTAAGTCTGCTTCTTCCAGGTGTCTGAGAAGAATAATTTTGTTCAGATCCATTACAAAGTTCCTTGTGTCTTAGGTATCTTCATCTCTGAGGGTTGCAACTAAAACTCATAACCTATGACTAAAAGCCATGATGTTTTCTGAATTGGAAACTGATCTGGGGCCAACTGAATATAACGGGACCATGTGACAAGCAGTTGATTATATCTTCAAGCAAACAGAACCTGTTCATTATATAGAGTCATTTCAATGATTATTAATGTGAGCTTTTCTCCCCAAGACAGGACTATGGCTTTCTGAAGTATGCGGATCTTGCTATAAGTATTAGGAATACAGCTGGTCATGAGTGGCAAGATACTGATCACAAAGCAGACATTTTTTGTGTTGATGATCTGAATCAATGCTTTGATTTGAAATCTCAGTTCCGTTATGATTGCTTAGTCTTCAGAAATGGTGTACAGCAGAACTGAACCTTAACAACTCCATCCTACCAGAGGGACATCCTGTTTTGTTATGAACCAATCTGGCAATGTAAAAAGGTTTACTGTGAATTGGAATCTGGTTCTTTTGTTTCTAAGCAAATATCAGCAACGTCCTTACATGGATACAGCACATTAACAACATGATAAGCATTTAATGAGTGTTAAGGAAAGAATAGTTACAGTTATACTGCAAAAAGGAAAAGAGAAGGATTAAGTAAGTCAAGACTGTTTGCCTAAGATTCAAATACCTGATGAATAATCAATTTTCTGATCACCTTTTGTAAGCAATTATTTATTATTTGCATAATTTAGGCCTCTGTGGAGGATGGGATCAGCTAGTAAATACTACAGTCATCAATTACACTGTCAGTGTTTTGAACACAGTTTCAAAACACATAATGAAAGAACAAAATGTCAATGAGATGATGACATGAAGACAGGGAGACATCTGTGTTTACTGAAAATTAACTTTGTTCAGCTAGTGTTATACCTAGTGAGCATCCTTAAACTGCATGGGTGTCTGTATATGCATGCACATGCATGCATACCGCTCAGGGTCCAAATTAATTTTCATAAAATTCCCTGAACAGAACACAGTGTTCTGTTTATAATAAGTCACTATTGACCAAATAAGTATGAACTGAAGACCTGGAGGTTATCTCATATTTATTTGATAAGGTTGTCTATATATAGAGCTGTGTAGTTGCAGTTGAAACTAAAGTTCTGCCATAAACATGGAAAAATCCCAGTATGATATGCATCTGTCCTCAAGGCCATATTTGAAAACTTCTGTGTTGATATCTTTGATATTCTAACAAATGCTGACATGATGTGTTACTGTAGAATGGACCATTCTAACATCTAAGCATAAATATTGTACTTTGGGAAAATAAGAAAAAATACAGATTTAGTTTTACAATATACAGTTTTGTAATGCTAATTCTGTCATTGCTTTTTGAAAAAAAACTAGCATAAATGAGGGTTGAATAGTGACTATGTGATATAATTTTTCAGGGAAGATAGGTAACTGCAGGCAGCACAAGTTGTTGTTTACCTGAATCTCTGAAAATTCAGACCATATGCAGCTGAAATTTGGTGCTTCCAAAAGTGTCAAAAAATTGTGGCATGCTTTTGAAATCTGATAAAATTATTTTGCAGGATGAGGTTAAGTGTATTTTACGGAGTAAATACTCACTTTACACTCACTTCTGTTAAGTTTCATATGCTTAGTATGCATTTTTGTAACTATGTTATGTATGCCAGTACAGGACACTTGTGAATCAATTAACTTTTTTTTTTCCTGTTTCAGTAATGTCTTGGATTTAATTGTATGTTTTATTTGTATGGTGTTTCTATCTTTACTACCTAATTTAAATTATGGTATGAAGATTTTTGAAATCTGACTAGAAAAGCAAAACCTGCTTTCTCCTTAAAGGTGAAAAGGACTTGTTGGGCTGTCCCAAGTATAAATAGTCTGACTTGGATTAGGTTAAATACCAACGTAACAAAGAAAAATGTAACATTTATGTAACTATAACCTATATCAGAACAGGCAAAGCACAAACAGGTCAGATGTTGCAGTGGCATCTGACAGGAATGACTTGTCCTCTTGAAACTTTTTAGATTTGATAAGACAAAAACAGTGAATGTGAAGGTACTTAAATATTATGAAATTAAACCGAAGGAGCAGTGCTTAGGACTGCATGTTTTGATGCTTAAATGCATTGTAGCAGGAGGCTGAGGTGCCCAAAGTCCAAATGTTCTCCTCAGCCTGGAAAAACCTAGTGTCTAGTCGTGGTACCTTTATTTTATATAGCTTTGTCCTGGTTTCAGCTGGGATAGAGTTAATTGTCGTCCTAGTAGCTGGTACAGTGCTATGTTTTTGAGCTAGGTATGAGAAGAATGTTGATAACACACTGATGTTTTGAGTTGTTGCTAAATAATGTTCAGTCTAAAGTCAAGGTTTTTCAGCCTTTGATGCCCAGCCAGCAAGAAAGCTGCAGGGGCACAAGAAGCTGGGAGGGAACACAGTCAGGGCAGCTGACCCAAAGTGACCAACGGAGTATTCCATACCATATGACGTTTTAGGAACTGCGGCGGGTGCGTCGCCGCTCGGGGGCTTCTGGGTGCGTCGGTCGGCGGGTGGTGAGCAATTGCGTTGTGCATCACTTGTATATTCCAATCCTTTTATTATTGCTGTTATCATTTCATTAGTGTCATCATTATCATTATTAGTTTCTTCTTTTCTGTTCTATTAAACCGTTCTTATCTCAACCCACGAGTTTTAGTTCTTTTCCCGATTTTCTCCCCCATCCCACTGGGTGTGGGGGGGAAGTGGGTGAGCGGCTGCGTGGTGCTTAGCTGCTGGCTGGGGTTAAACCACGACAAGCTTCTACAAAAGGAAATGAAAGATTTATTGAGCCAGATTTGAAATACTAATAAAGTAGGAGTTTGACTCGGTTTTCTACTGAGAAAGCAACTCCCCTAAAAGAGATGTTGTAATGGCTTCCTGTCTTTTTTGGTGTTATTTCAGGAATAATAAACAAAACATAACCTATACTTGAAGTATTCCAGTCCAGAACCAAGGACTGCCAAATTCCCTTGTTGCCCATGTTTATTCTTTATTCTGCCTTGTTCCTTCAATGTGACATTCTCTGCTGAATAGTGAACAGCATCAGTGATCAAGGTGGAGACTGGCCCCCATTTCATTCTAATCTTACAGGGAGCTGGTTAGTAAAAACAGAATTATATCCCTACCTACTGAAGTCTGAAATTCCAGGTTTACCATTTCTGAGGCTAGTATGCAGATGATAGCTTCCTTCTTGCTGAGTTGTCTAATCTGAAATGAGGATGTGGTATTGTGAAACCTGTATGGACAGACACACCTAGCCCGCAGTTCTCTGTAAAGAACCTGTTTTAAACACACCCATTTAGTTAGTGTCACCTACTGGTTATCTCTTTTAAACTCCTCCCAAATTTATAGTGACACCGAATTGCCCTTTGGAACTATTTGGACCTTCTTAATCACAAAAATAGATTTGTGCAACCATTTTTACTTCTGGAACTGTGTACTTCCGTACTTCATCATTCAAATTAGTAGGTTCATAGGGAAATATGCCAGAGAATGTGGGAGTTCTGCATGCCTCCGTTTTAGTCCCTTCTTCAGGGACTGCTTGTGCATTCTGCATTGTATTTAATTTTTACTGAAACAGCATTGGAAACAGACTGCAGTCCGGTTTTCTGTGTCTTAAGAGTTTAGCTTTTTCACTAGAAAAAAACCAATTCCTGAATTATTTCACATTACTAAAAATAGGTTTCATTAAAAATTAAGAGAGAGGTTAGGCTTTTATGCATGTTCTAATTCAAATCCCTATTTTAGCCACTCATTATAGGTTTTGCAACCACGTAAATGGTAGGGTCTTGACCAGACATGGTAATTTAGAATACTTAACAAAGACATACAGCATCCTCATAGCATCACATGAGAGTTGGTGCCTCCAGAATAAGTAAGGAAGCTTAAATGAGGCATTTGGTTCAAACTGTCAAAATTACATACTTGCGTATAGGTTGCTTATACGCAAATGAACACAGACTGTTTGCCAAATGACTGACATCAAGATTTTCACCTCAGAAAGCATGCACTAACCTTGTTTCTCACAAAATAAAATAGGGGGTTTGTGTTAGTGCCTAGTGCACTTTTGCCTTGGTAGCACTGGAAACTTGGCAAGATGAATTGCAAGAGGCCCGTATCCTGTACACCAGGCACATGAACTGGCCAAGACCTAAGGAAGCTTGTACAGCGTCTGCTGGCATTTTGCCTGGATTAGTTGCTGCAATTTGCACGTCTTTTCACAACCAACAAATCTGTCCCCAAAGAAATGATAGGTCACTCCCACTTGCTGTGTTTTTATCTTTTTTTTTTTCTCCTTTGAAATACTTTTATATATAATTCTACGTTCAGACCTTGGAAATAGTCTTTCCTCATTGCGTCCCTTTCTCTTTGACCAAAACTGATCCCAGTTCTGTCTTCCCTACGCCACCAGTTCTTTTAGAATGCAGCTCAAGCAGCTCTCTGCCTGCTCTGGTTTGGGACTTTGGAATCTAGCTACAAGACCAGGTTATTCCTTTATTTACAGCACCAGATTAGCATAATGTGTTATTAAGTGTTGCATCATAAATGCAGACATATTCTGTCAGGCATTTCTGTAGCTACTGAAGGAGGTTTTGTGTGTAATACCGATATGAAGGCATCTCTGCTTGTGCCACAGTTTCACTATCACTCTGAGCCAACATAACACTAAGACTGAAGACAAAGAGGCTGGCCTGCAGCTTCCTCCCTCCCTTTCCTCTCTTCCAGCCACCTTTACTTTTCTGTTGCTTTGCAACTTGTGGTTGCACAGGTGTTCACACACAACTCAACCAGATCTGGAGATNAAAAAAAATTGTTAGTTTTGACTAAACTAAGATACTTTTAAATGAATCAGCTTTACTGCACAGTTCATTCACCTGCCAAATGAATGCTCCTGCTCACAGTGGTAGCATGGGAACAGGCACAAGCAATTAAGAGCAGGTAGGACCAGCTCCTTCTTTTGGAGGGGCAGTTTTAAGTGATTGGGTTACAGAGATACGCTTTCTGTGCTGATACCACAGGCCAGAAAATAAACCCAGGAGAGATCCTTGTTGCACATTCAGAGATCAAATACAAAGTTATTACCAGCCCTCAGCGAAACCCTGGTTGTTTCTAGACATTGAGGACATAAAGGCAGTACAATCAAGTTTCTGTAGAGGTGTTTAAGATCAATATAAGTGTAAAAAAATATTATAAATATTGTAGAACATATTTATATTTAGTTTAGGTTTATGGCAAAAGGGACGCACATTGCTTATGTATGTAGTGTTTATGTTGTTCCTACCAATTAAAAAGTCAAGGAATGCTGCAAAGCTTTTCAGGTGGAAATGTGGACTATAATCTTAAGTCCCAATATATTAAATTTTATAAATGACACAGGATTAAGCCTGGTCAGCTTTCAGACCAGAGAGCTGCGTCAAAAATCTTGCTATCATAGGTGTGGCACAAGTAAATAGAAATAGCATCTTAAAGCTCATAATAGCACTGCTGGATGTTTGTGTTGAAGATGCCTACTGAAGTAGTATAGCTCTGACTATATTCTTCACAATGTAATAATAATGTAATAATAATAATTGTATTACCTCAGTGCCTTGAAATTTTATCCGTAGTCAATGTCACATATCTTAAAAAGTACTACTACTTTTTATATGCACAGACACCTAAATCTTGTTTTTATAGTTAAGACAGTTCAATTGAAGAATTTGTTCTTCCAAAGTAAAAACATGGCTAAATGGATGCTTTTGAGTGTGGGCAATGATTTTCAATACTATGAAAATTGCATTGCAGTAATAGAGGATCATTTTATACTTCAGTTAGACTATGACCCCACCTGGAGTCCTGCGTTCAGCTCTGGGGCACCCAACATAACAAGGACTTGGACCTGCTGGAGTGAGTCCAGAGGAGGATCATGAAGATGATCAGAGGGCTGGAGCACCTCTCCTATGAAGACAGGCTGAAAGAGTCAGGATTGTTCAGCCTGGAGAAGAGAAGGCTCCAGGGAGGCCTTACTGCAGCCTTCCAGTACCTAAAGGGGGCCTACAGGAAAGATGGGGAGGGACTCTTTATCAGAATGTAGCGGTAGGACAAGGGGTTATGGCTTTAAACTGACAGAGGGTAGATTGAGATTAGATGTAAGGAAGAAGTTCTTCACTGTGAGGGTGGTGAGGCACTGGAACAGGTTGCCCAGAGAGGTTGTAGATGCCCCATTGTGGGAAGTGTTGGCCAGGAAGGAAGGCCAGGCCCCCAGGCCACGAGGCTTTGAGCAACCTGGTCTAGTGGAAGGAGTCCCTGCCCATGGCAGGGGGGTTGGAACTGGATGATCTTTAAGGTCCTTTCCAACCCAAACCATTCTATGATTCTATGATTTGTGAACAAAGCAGATGAAAGCTGCTAAAATGCAACAAATTCACAGTTATCAGAACATTTACCTTGAATACTTCATCAAAATGTTGGCTGAATCTGAATCTGTAGCCTCTATCACTGCAATATAATGATAAATGCTGCATAATATGAGCTTGGAAGAGAAAAAAAAAAAAAGAACTGTTTCAAATGACAGAGGAAATACATGCAATCAGTACAGTAACAGATGTGCGTATGTGGCCAGAATACTGGTGGACAAGCCAGCTCAAAGTTTCAGAAGTGCTGAGCACCACAGTTGTAAACTCATGCCTGGTGCAAAGACATAGGTAAATTTGCCTAAAGTAGAATCAACAGGGCAAAAATAACTTCTTCACAGCAGAAACACTGTAATGAAATGAAAACTAATTACAGTGTTTAGGGCAAGACAGATCTGGTAAGCAGAGTAGTTTATATACTAAACATCTAGTGGTACTTAAACCATGCAGTGACTCTGCAGTTCCTGATTTATTCATTAGTCCTGGAACAGACAGATTACACATACATTTCTACTGGCAGGTTTTGGGGGGAGGGAGGGAGAGCTAATTCTGCTGAAAGTTTCTAGTTCTGTTTCAGTGAAAAATTTGAAAAAAGTCTTGAACATCATTAGCTCCTGAGCAGGAACTGATTTAAGTAGTAGAAAGGTTGATTTGAGAGTACTGTTTACATCAAGTAACCCTCAGAAATCAGCACTCCAAAATGCTGACGTTAAACTCTGATTTAATTGAGCAGCTGCTACAAGTGAATAGGAGTTGAGATGATAGCTCAGCACTTTGTTCCTCTGTTCTGCATGTACACAATAGATTTGGCTCAACAAGAGCATTTTTTATTAAACAGTGCTTTCATTTGCAGCTAGATGCAGCATGTAATTGCATCATACTCTGATTAGAATATAAGGATATTATCTTACAGTTCTGTGTTCTTAACAACTATGGCACAGGTAGTAAATACAATGATATGGCTTTCTTCTAGCCTCAAATACGTGCAGAACGCACATCTTTAAGGCAGATCTTAATCATGAGATTCAATGCTTTAGATATTTCTTTCTCTGTTAAAATGTTGGATCATGTTCTAACTGGTTTTATTTCTTCAAACCTCAAAAGTTCCAAGAATGGTGAGGACAAAGAATGGGAGTGTACAAATGAACACCAGAAACCAATCGTCTGTTTCAAAAAGAAAGAAACTTTTGTATATCTAGTAAGTTCTGCTGGGAGACTGAAGCGATGTGGCAAGTTCAAAGGCTGAGTCAGTTATCACAGTTGGCGAACGCACGGAGGACAGTGTGAGATGGCTGGGCTAGCACAGCAAGGACGGTAGCATCCCCGATGGCAGGCCAGTCTGAGAGTGTGAGGGATCAGAAGAGAAACAGCAAAGCCACACAGCTGGTCTTGTTTTACAGTTGCAGCGGTAAGACATCTTAATATCCACAAATATGAGAAGATTTAAGAGTAAGAGATTGCCTTGATTTATTGTTTTCATGCTTCTTATTAAAGGGAAGCAGAGACGCGAAGCTAGAAGTTAACGAAAAGCTTCACAGCACGTCACCGTAAAGCAATGAGCTTTCACAAAACGTAACTAAAACCCCCAAACTGCGGGTAAGTTCATAAAGAAGTACAGGTGGCCATGAGTCTGCCTGAGACTAAAAGGAAGCAATGCCCCAAGCACCCTGGTTACAGAGGCGGCAAGGAGACCCTGGCGTCCACCGCTCCTGTTCGTGGCCGTCATGAAACCGCCCTCATGGCCTACAGCCCTAAAAGCCCCCTCCGCCAGCGGGTGGGACATCGTCTTGCAGCAGAGGGAAGTTTGGGAGGCGTGCCTCCCC
>VYZV01045319.1:23774-79862 GCA_013401275.1 Pandion haliaetus
TGGATTGTTTTTATTTATTGGATAATCCTGCCATTCCTGTAGGAATGGCACTCTCCTGGTTCTCATACTATGTATTATCCCACAAGGGCTGCAGATTCTTATAGATACCTGTTGTTGCATGCAGAAGTGAAAATTGTGTTGAAAACTGATATGAACATGTTGAACAACTGACAGGTAATAGCTGAGACAGGTTTTGAAGAAGTTTAAGTATGCCATCTTGAAGGAAGATTCTGTTAATGCTAAAGCCAGATTCCCTCTGAATGCTCGGGAATAGACTGGCAGTGTAGACAAATTCAAGCAGATGAAAAGCTGGACTTGGTCTAAGTTCTGCAACGCTTTTCAGAGCTCAGAAATATGTTGAGACAGTGCAGGGCCTGAAAGGGTAGATATATTAGAGGATGGAATATGCCAGTCACCTGTCCAGTCCCATGACTAGAAATTCAGGATCCCAGTCATGGAGACCTTAACGGGTTGAAAATAAAATCTACTGGAAGATGGAAAGTGTTCCTGGAACTGAACTTTGCAAGTAATAAAACTCTGCATTCTGCAGTTCAACAGCCTGGAGCAGTTGTGCATCAACTTCACCAATGAGAAACTGCAACAGTTCTTCAACCACCACATGTTTGTGCTGGAGCAGGAGGAGTACAAGAAAGAAGGAATTGAATGGGAGTTCATTGACTTTGGCATGGACCTGGCTGCCTGCATTGAACTCATTGAGAAGGTATTTGTGTAATTCACAACGTCTAGTATTTTCAGAAATGCATTAATTTTTTTATACATTTATAAATGTCGCTTGAAAGGGTAAATGTGACAGTGTAACTACGTAAGTTTAGATTATTTTACAATTTACTCTGCTGAGCAGAAGAAGAATCCCTGAGAGCATTAATACTGTCCCACTCAGGAAGCTGTTGCTTTATCTGTGATTCTTTCTGCCTTTTCACCTCTTCCTCCTTCCTTCCTTCTGCTTCTTCCAGCCCATGGGCATCTTCTCCATCCTGGAAGAGGAGTGCATGTTCCCCAAGGCAACTGACACCTCTTTCAAGAACAAGCTCTATGACCAGCACCTGGGCAAGTCCAGCAACTTCCAGAAGCCCAAGCCTGCCAAAGGCAAGGCTGAGGCCCACTTCTCCCTGGTGCACTATGCTGGCACGGTGGACTACAACATCACTGGCTGGCTTGAGAAGAACAAGGATCCCTTGAATGAAACTGTTGTGGGGCTGTACCAGAAATCATCCCTGAAGACATTGGCCTTACTCTTTGCCTCTGTTGGTGGGGCAGAAGCAGGTGATTTCTTTGAAATCAGTTCTACTATAATTTACAGAAAAAAATATCTTGCAATAATATTTACATTTCAAAAATTGAAAACCTAAAACCTCATCTACTTTCTGGAACTCAGTCAGTCAGACTAATAAAGGATATTACATTTCCCTAGAGACCTTAATAGACCTGTAGGTTTTAAGACCAGACAGCTGTACTACAACATTAATACAGACTAGCCGACAAGCCAGATTTCTGCATTATGGGGCATTCCCAGATACTTCAGGGAATACAATCCAATGTATCAACATGCTGCTAAATTTATGCATACCCTTAGGTGTAAAGATACATAAAGACTGCATTTGTTGTATTCACTAGCAATTTATTTAACTCCTTAAATATTTAACTCCTTAAATATCTTACTATGCAAAAATGTTACATTTTATTTCCTGTTTGCATTTTCCTAACTTCAGCTTGAAGTCATTAGATTTCATTCTGCTTTCATCTGAAAAAATCATCTCCCATTGTAACTTTAAACACAGTATGCATTTACAAATTTTGATCATATTATTACGTTTTCTATTTTTGAAAGACGAACACACAAAGTTCTTCAGATTCTAACTCTGTGCTCTTGTTGTTCATTTCTTTCAAAAAAAATACTATTGTTTAGAGAGTGGTGGCGGTGGCAAGAAGGGGAGCAAGAAGAAGGGTTCTTCTTTCCAGACTGTCTCGGCTCTTTTCCGGGTACTGTAGTATAATCATTATACATTTTACAGCATTGTGAAGAAAATACAGAAAATACAGTTCAGTAAATCTTTAGATTGATCGAATATACAAAAACTTTATGTTCAGAAAGGATAAAGGCACGTGCTTCCTAATAAAGAAGGATTCTCATTGAATCCTTGGACGTATTCTTTCAGAACTGCCCAAAAGTTCTGTAAAAAAGAAATACTGATCATGGTTTTATTGCAGTGTTTTTACTCCATCTAATATTGTGATTGTGTAAGTGACATTTTTAAACCCAGGTATTTACTCTTGCTCTTAAGGAAAATTTAAACAAGCTGATGAGCAATCTGCGAAGCACACATCCCCATTTTGTGCGGTGCCTTATTCCTAATGAAACAAAAACACCTGGTAAGTTTTTAAAGTTCAAAGATGAGATAAATCTGTTCTTCTCTGTACTGCACAATGAAGTACCAATTCATTATGTCATTTATTAGGTGCCATGGAACATGAGCTGGTGCTGCATCAGCTGCGGTGTAATGGCGTGCTGGAAGGGATTAGAATTTGCAGGAAAGGATTCCCCAGCAGAATACTCTATGCAGACTTTAAACAGAGGTCAGATTCCACATCATCTACCCTCCACGATATCCACCAATGCTGAATAATTTGCATTTCCCAATTGTTTTAACTACTTTGGGAGTTATGGCAGGGGTTCATTCTACCTACCTTTAGGCATACAGAAGTTAATTGTCCAAGCTAGTCATCTAGGTTCTTTCTATAGCTAACTAGAAAAACAGGCATTTTCAAAGGGCAAATATTTATTTCTGTCCTTCACTCATATTCTGGTATGGCATAAAGCATTTCTTAAGTAACTATCCAGGAATGAGGCTAGACTTAGTTAACTTAAAGTAAGATGACTTGCAGCCATCAGCACAGAAATGTGAATAAAGAAACTACAAGATGTTCTAGATTAACTTGTTGGAAAACCAAATAAAATAAAAATATCTTGCTTCTTATTCTGTGTCAGCTGCAAAGTATTCAGATAGTATGTACCGCCACTGTTGTGGATGAAGAATTGCTTCTCCTCTGCACATACCTTGTTCTTGCACACAGTTCTCATTTGAAGATAAGGCATTAGATAACAGGGCATGTAAAATATGTCAGCAGTTACCCATGGAAATCAGTACCTATTCTGTGTCAAGAATTTCTGGACTACGGAAAGTGCAAGGTTTGTCCTAAAAACATATTTACCCATGAAAATGTGATTTCTAAACAATAGAACAGAGTTCAGACTTACTCACCTCTCTTCCACTCTTGTTGCCCCTTCAGGGAATCTTAACCATGGCATCAGTTGGTACAGGTTTGACTGAGCTTTCAGGAACCTGACCTTCTTCATATTCTGTTTCCTCCCATAGGTACAAGGTGCTTAATGCAGGTGCCATCCCAGAGGGACAGTTCATTGATAGCAAGAAGGCTTCTGAGAAGCTCCTTGGATCCATCGATGTGGACCACACCCAGTACAAATTTGGTCACACCAAGGTACAATTGCTGCTTGGCTGATGTCCTGTGCTTGCAATACCTGACAAATACGTACTGCAACATTCTCTTTCTCAAGGTGTTCTTCAAAGCTGGGCTGCTGGGACTCCTGGAGGAAATGAGAGATGAGAAGCTGGCACAGCTCATCACCCGCACGCAAGCCATGTGCAGGGGCTTCCTGATGAGAGTGGAGTTCAAGAAAATGATGGAGAGGAGGTATTTACTTATACTTATTTGGCCTGCTGGGCCAATCCTCATCAGATACCAATGAGATGAACAAAACTGAAAATAAGCTGCTTCTCACCACATCTCATTTATTTCTCATTAATTTAGTTTACCAATATGGATGTATTTGGGAGTATATCCTGGCAGTAGATGAAGCAGCATAAAATTCCGACTTAGGAAAAAATTGTCATTTTTAACTTACACCACCCTTTGTACCAATTTTTTTGCTAAATTCAGTAAATGGCTACATTATATGTATGTCCAAAACCCAGATGTTTAGTGTAAGCTTATTATTTTAGGTCACCTTTATAATCAAAGGTGAGAAACACATACTTCTACCACAAGAGAAGTATCCTCTTCCCTTGGGTAACTTTCATGAAAGGGACAAAGTCAACTTCTGGAGGTGTTCCTTTTCTTTGGCCATGAAAGTGAGCCAAACATCTGGATTCCAAAACTGTCCATACAGGTTGACAATCTACATCACACTACGGAGTTTTCTTCAGAGATATATGTATTTTATATATATTAAATATACTAAATATTATTAATAAATATCTATTTAACAATATAGAATTAATATTTTATACACAGAGATATATAGAACTATATATCGTATTATATGTAGAACTTCATATTATAGATATCAATATATGCAATTAAATAGCTATTATAAATTTTAAAATATGTAACAATATATTTTTTATTACCTTTCAGGGAGTCCATCTTCTGTATCCAGTACAATGTTCGTGCATTCATGAATGTCAAGCACTGGCCCTGGATGAAGCTGTTCTTCAAGATCAAGCCCTTGCTGAAGAGCGCAGAATCTGAGAAGGAGATGGCCAACATGAAGGAAGAGTTTGAGAAAACTAAGGAAGAGCTTGCAAAGTCTGAGGCAAAGAGGAAGGAGCTGGAGGAGAAAATGGTTTCTTTGCTGCAGGAGAAAAATGATCTGCAGCTCCAAGTGCAGGCAGTGAGTATTGTTAATGTTTTTGGCTTGCAATGTCACGCATAAAGTGATCCCAAATGTCTCACTAACAGACACACTATCCCAAAACAGTATCTATTTCAAAAACATACACATATTTTATAAAATAGGAAGGAAAACCACATGGAAAGGCTAAGCTGAAATCTATAAATATTAATAAATTTGCAATGAATTATTGCAGTTGGTTCCTTACACTTTTAAATCAAGAAAGAAGTAATCAATTTCCAGTTAGTAAATACTAGTTTACAGAATGACATTTTAAATCATACGTGGCAACTTACAGGAGCAATTATCATGTCTTCCTAAAACTTTATATACTATATAATTTTGACATGTTATCATCTGATAAATTAAGGTAGTCTGGAGGTCCTATTAACACCTTTTATTTGGAGAATCACAAGTGCATTCAGGTAGAGTAGGAGGGGCTGAAAGTGTCAGGCATTTCTCCAGCATTTATGGTCCCTGTCTCCTCAGAAAAAAACAATGATGAAAGTGGAATCCTCCCCTTTTTACCTGGAAATAAAAAAGGTAGCAACAATAATCCCCTTAAAACTGTCTTTACCAGCAAGGATTAGGATTCATCTGACCTCATTTTCATGTCTACAGCCTAAAAGCCTACATTTTAGTAGAGCCTCAGGTTCTCTTCATCTTCAGCAACGAGAAACTCATCCTTTTAGAGTACGATAACATTCATCCAAAAACGTAAATTTTTTTTGGTTGAATGGACTGCATCTTGATATCATGGCAGATATCTAAATCTACATGAGACTAGCCCCAACCTAGCTATCTTGCTGAGCTATAAAAAGTCTTCTGCCTGGATGGGATCATTGTTCAGAACAAGCAGTATGTAGAAAATAAAGATTACTTTTTAGTAACTTGCATCTTAGAATGCATTCAGGTAATTGATACTGCCCTGGTAAAGAGCAGTCACCCTTCCAAACTGTTCTTCTTGACCACAAGGGCTAGAGACATGACGGATTCAACTACTGCCTTTGAAACGGTGATCTTAATACAAAATTTTGCCAAAACTAAAAATTAAATTCATTCTCAGTAAATCTTTTTTGCAAGAGCTGTAGTAAGATTTTCTCAGCTGAATGTTGGAGTTTTTAGCATTCAGGTTTTAAACACTATGCTAAGAAATCTGCCTACATGGTTCTCTTCAGTAGAACTCCATGCCAGTTTCCAGCCCAGCCAAATGCAATGTAAGTAAAATGATTAAAAGATACAAGGGAGATACTGCCATGATTTCAGGCACCACCTTCAAATTAATGTTGGAGTTGCATGAGCAGTTAAAGGGTTTAAAAAAGAATGCTCAAAGCCTATATGTATACTGCTATAATATATTCCTTTATTTTCTGGGCTCGAGGTAGTACAAAACAAATAGATACTCACATAATAAAGAGTTTTAAATACAAAGGAGTGTAAAGCTGCTTTGAAAATAATAATCCCTTGTTTGAAAATCAGTATGAAAAAATAATTATTTGAAAACTATTTTATTTAAATGAATCACGTGTAGGAAGCTGATGGTTTGGCTGATGCTGAGGAAAGATGTGACCAGCTCATCAAAACAAAAATCCAGCTGGAAGCCAAAATTAAGGAGCTGACAGAGAGAGCAGAAGATGAAGAAGAGATGAATGCTGAGCTGACAGCCAAGAAGAGGAAATTGGAGGATGAATGTTCAGAGCTGAAGAAAGATATTGACGATCTTGAGTTAACACTAGCCAAGGTTGAAAAGGAAAAACATGCCACCGAAAACAAGGTATGAGGCAGAACCTGTCACTTGCACTCCAGAGTAAGAGCACTGTGCCGTTACAGGACTTCTGTATCTAATTCCTTTATTTACACTAGCTCCCTTCTTCTCAAAGGTGAAAAACCTCACAGAGGAGATGGCAGCCCTGGACGAGACCATTGCCAAGCTGACAAAAGAGAAGAAAGCCCTCCAAGAGGCCCACCAGCAGACACTGGATGACCTGCAGGCAGAAGAGGACAAAGTCAATACCCTGACCAAAGCTAAGACCAAGCTGGAGCAGCAAGTGGACGATGTAAGCACACAGGCATACCTCGAGAACAGGACAGGTATGGAGTTAAACCTGGCTGACGGAGCACTGATGGTCTTGTTTGTTTTAGCTGGAAGGGTCCCTGGAGCAAGAGAAGAAACTGCGCATGGACCTTGAGAGAGCTAAGAGGAAACTCGAAGGAGACCTGAAGCTGGCCCACGACAGCATAATGGATTTGGAAAACGATAAGCAGCAGCTGGATGAGAAGCTGAAGAAGTAAGTGTGGCTGTGGGGCACCTGAGTGCTGGGCTGGTGCACTTGTCTTTTTCCTTTGAGGGCTGACACGGTTTGTTTTGCCCAAAGGAAAGACTTTGAAATCAGCCAGATCCAGAGCAAAATTGAGGATGAGCAAGCCCTGGGCATGCAACTACAGAAGAAGATCAAGGAGCTGCAGGCAAGTCTCTGTTCCTTCCCCTCTCTCACCCAGTCTCAGGTCCGGTAGGAGGAGGGCATGGGTGTGAAGGGTCCCCTAATGTTCCCCAGGCTCGTATTGAGGAACTGGAGGAGGAAATTGAGGCAGAGCGAGCCTCTCGGGCAAAAGCAGAGAAGCATCGGGCTGACCTCTCGAGGGAGCTAGAGGAGATCAGCGAGCGCCTGGAAGAAGCCGGAGGGGCTACTGCAGCTCAGATTGAGATGAACAAGAAGCGTGAGGCAGAATTTCAGAAGATGCGTCGCGACCTCGAAGAGGCGACGCTGCAGCACGAAGCCACGGCTGCCGCCCTGCGGAAGAAGCACGCGGACAGCACAGCTGAGCTTGGGGAGCAGATCGACAACCTGCAACGAGTGAAGCAGAAGCTGGAGAAGGAGAAGAGTGAGCTGAAAATGGAGATCGATGACTTGGCCAGTAACATGGAGTCTGTCTCCAAAGCCAAGGTGCCGAGATATTTCTTTGTAGTAACTGAAACATAATCAAGTATCTATATTTTGACATAGAATTTTAAGTTAGTCATACCTTAAAATAAATGGTTGCATTTCACAACTTGAATTTTAGTTTATATATTTAAGTAGTAGTATAATAATATATTATATCCTTTGGGTGAGAGCTAAAAAAACTTCACCTGAAGCACCTAATCTAACTATAGGGTCTCATTGCTTGGTTCAGAGTATTATGATAGTGAAATGAAAGACACTGATCTTTTCAGGTTTTTTGTTTCTTCTAAAATAGGAATTACTCCTACCCTACCTTTTCCTTTTTTTCCTATTTTTCTTTTCCTCCCTTAAATGCTTCAGTGACAGAATCACTAAGAGCCAAGCAGAAATTTAAAATAATCCCTCATGTTACAATGTCCCATCATTCTTTTTATCTGTTGAAAAACTGGAGTGTACATTAATAAATTACACAAATGTTGGAATTAGGGATGCAAATTTCTTAGAAAGATACATCAATTAACTGAGACTTTTTGACTTTACTCCTCAATCATTGGCTTCTCTTTTTGCCCTTCGTAAGACTTCAGATTCTCAGTAACTATGTGTTGAACCACCAGTCACCTTTCATTCTGTTCTTCATGCACATAGGCAAATCTGGAAAAGATGTGTCGCTCCCTAGAAGATCAACTCAGTGAGATTAAGACAAAGGAGGAGGAACAACAGCGCACGATTAATGACGTTAGTGCTCAGAGAGCTCGGCTACAAACAGAATCCGGTAAGACATTTGTGGGTTTTAAGAGAACACTGTATATGACCTGGGTCTTTAAAAAAAGGGTCTAAAAGACCTGGGGATCTTGGTAGAAACTAAGCTGAACATGAGCCAGAAATGTGCTCTTGTCACAAAGAATGCCAACAGAATCCTGAGCTGCATTAGGAGAAGTATTGCCAGCAGATTAACAGAGGGTGATCCTTCCCCCTACTCAGCACAGGTGATGCCACACCTGGGGTGCTGTGTCTAGTGCTAGGCTTCCCAGTACCAGAGAGTTGCAGACATCCTGGAGTGGGACCAATAACATGTTTAAGGGACTGGAACAATCAGTCACTGGAACAACCTCCACAGGGGTGTGGTAGAGTCCCCATCACTGGAGGTTTTCAAGACAACTGGAGAGGGTGCTAGATAATCTCATCTAGGCTCTGTTTCCCATGAAAGGTTGGACCGGATGACCTTTCAAGGTCCCTTCCAACCCGGACTGTCCTATGATTCTATGAGTGGAGTTTCAAAGAAGAATTCATCTATCTTATAACATAGATTTCATCCTTCTGCTTCCCGGGAGACATTCAGGAGAGGACAGTCATATAACTGAGCACGTACACCATATAGTACACATTCTGTAAGCTCGAGGCTTAAAGTGACCACTGCACTTAGTGCAAACATACAGTAAGACTAGTCAGATATTGGACAAGGGGGAGCACAATGTGTCTCATGCCTTACCTCTAAGATAAAGACTTTGGCATACTCAGAGATACGGAGAAGTATCAGTGATTAGGATTCCATGAAAGAAATAAAATTTTGTTTAACTCAAAATATTTTTGCATGCACTTAATTATCAAGGTGAACACTTTTAAATAAGTCAGGAAAAGGTTCTTTTACTCATCAGTGGCCATAAAAGGCTTGTGTATCTGCAAACTTTCCCAGGTGAATATTCACGCCAGGTGGAGGAGAAAGATGCTCTGATTTGTCAGTTGTCAAGAGGCAAGCAGGTTTTCACCCAACAGGTTGAGGAACTCAGGAGGCACCTAGAGGAAGAGATAAAGGTGAGAAGGCTTTCCAAATTCTCTCTTATCCATTGGAATGCTCCTGTCTAGGAGGAGCTTCAGGTACATATGAAATCACAGAATCAACAAGATGAGAGGGAGAAAAAAAACCACTTAGGTAATTCAGTGCAGTCTTCCCATATTAGCTTTGCTCCCCCTTCCCTACAGTCTATCCATTAATTCTTTTGCAGATTCCCGGCTCTTCCTTTCTCATTCAGTAGCTTGTCATCACCCACAGCAGAATAACCCAGTGTCCATCAACATTTCAGTCAGGAGATTTCCCAGGATATTTCCATTCATTTTCACACTACTACTTTTCCCCCAGGCCAAGAATGCCCTGGCCCACGCCTTGCAGTCTGCTCGCCATGACTGTGACTTGCTCCGGGAACAATATGAGGAGGAGCAGGAAGCCAAGGGGGAGCTGCAGCGTGCCCTGTCCAAGGCCAACAGTGAAGTGGCCCAGTGGAGAACCAAATACGAGACGGACGCTATTCAGCGCACAGAGGAGCTGGAGGAGGCCAAGTATGTGAGGAATGTGGGGAAAGCCAGCAGAGACTAAAAATGGAAACTTGAGGAGACCACTGTGATATTGTCAGGAAGAAGTCAATGTTCTGCTTTGGGGTGGGGTGCTAGGAAGAGAGAAAATAGAACCGAGAGCAGGTCCGCATTGGGGAAAAGCAGAAGCAGCAAAGCTCTTCAGACATGGAATACTAGAGAGATGCTAGAGTGAATAGCAGAGAGTTAATTGCTGCAGCCCAGGGTTCAGACACAAAAATACAGTGGCTGGCTGGGAGACGTCCTCCACCTCTGTGTAAACGAGGATCACACACTACCAAGTGGCTAATTTTGCTCTTGTGAAAAACACACTGGCTACACACCACAGGCTCCCATTTACTTCCTCACCTGGACTTGTGCTTACCACCTCCCAGGAAGAAGCTGGCACAGCGCCTGCAGGATGCAGAGGAACATGTCGAAGCTGTGAATGCCAAATGTGCTTCCCTGGAAAAGACAAAGCAGAGGCTGCAGAATGAAGTGGAGGACCTGATGATTGACGTGGAGCGATCAAATGCTGCCTGCGCAGCTCTGGATAAGAAGCAGAAGAACTTTGACAAGGTCTTTGGGGCTCCAGGCCTGGGGTTCCTGGGCAGAGCACCCCCTCCTGGTTGCCACATCCACACTGAGGTCCTGTTTCTCTTCAGATCCTGGCAGAATGGAAGCAGAAGTATGAGGAAACGCAGGCTGAGCTGGAAGCCTCCCAGAAGGAGTCTCGCGCTCTCAGCACGGAGCTGTTTAAGATGAAGAATGCCTATGAGGAGTCCTTGGACCACCTGGAAACACTGAAGCGTGAGAACAAGAACTTGCAGCGTAAGTCCCTGGCCCTCTGCTCCTGGCAGGGCTTTCTCACTATCCACCACTACCTCCATTCCCTATGGGTCTGTGCCTGCAGGTTGGCAAAGATGCCTGTCACCTTGGTGTGGCAGGGCCCTTTGCATTCTGCTCTGTGCCTGACCATGCCGTTGGTCTTTTTTCCCCCAGAGGAGATTTCTGACCTCACAGAGCAGATTGCGGAGGGAGGAAAGGCGATTCATGAGCTGGAGAAAGTCAAGAAGCAGATTGAGCAGGAGAAATCTGAACTCCAAGCCTCCCTGGAGGAAGCTGAGGTACACAGCTTTATTTATTGCTCTCTTACATATCTTGGATCTCTATCTCATTGTAAGCGCTGTGAAGTCATTCCCAGACAGAAGAGGAAAAGAGTGTTTGTGTAAAAGTGTAGAGATATTACCTAAGTATGGCACTACTTTTACTCAGAGCTTCAGGTTCAATAGTTGCCACATTTAAAGTATTCTAATTTATTCTTGTCCAGGCTTCCCTTGAACATGAAGAGGGGAAGATCCTGCGCCTCCAGCTTGAGCTCAACCAGGTGAAGTCTGAGATTGACAGGAAGATAGCAGAGAAAGATGAGGAAATCGACCAGATGAAGAGAAACCACCTTCGAATTGTGGAGTCCATGCAGAGCACTCTGGACACTGAGCTCAGGAGCAGGAATGAAGCCTTGCGTCTGAAGAAGAAGATGGAGGGAGATCTGAATGCAATAGAGATCCAGCTGAGCCATGCCAACCGTGTGGCTGCAGAGGCACAAAAGAACCTGAGAAACACACAGGCAGTGCTCAAGGTCCATTGAACAGAAGTTGCTTACAGAGAAGTATCTTAGCTGCTATTTTCAGTCCCAAACAGCTCTGAATCTGCATATAATTTCCTTCAATTGCTCTACAGGATACCCAGATACACTTGGATGATGCTCTCAGGACACAGGAGGACCTGAAGGAGCAGGTGGCCATGGTGGAGCGCAGAGCAAACCTGTTGCAGTCTGAAACTGAGGAGCTACGGGCAGCACTAGAACAAACAGAGAGGTGTAGAAAGGTGGCTGAGCAGGAACTGATGGATGCAAGTGAGCGTGTGCAGCTCCTCCATACCCAGGTGAGGTCACTTGGTGAGAAATGGCACTCTTGGTAAGTAGGAGAATACTTGTATGCTTTATTTCAGTCACCATTGGAGGCTCAACCTCGAAGACTAGAGTTATCTTTTCTGAAGTAATCATCATGATACTAGAAGAGGTCTTTGCTGAAAAAGTGCATACACTGGCTGTGTTCCTCAGTTGTGTTCAATGAAACCCATGCTTCTACCTTCTTTGCATCCTAACATAATCTCCAGAGGAAAAACATTTAGTCACAGGGACCAGATTTTTTAGTTACCCGTGCCAAATAATCTGCCATCTGAGCAGTCAAAGACTGAAACTCCGAGACTACAGAAGCATTCATTCCTTGCTCAGTTGAAATGTAGCACTAGGAAACCCTCATATTCCTCCAAAAACATGTTGTCTGCTCTAGCAAGAAAGAAGGGATAAACTCTTGGCTCTGATGCAGCCCATGTCAAGCAGAATTTGACATGAGCTACATGTCACAGCAGTCATCCAGCAGTCAAGTGCTGAATTGTATGGAAAGTGTCTAGTTTCAAATGCTGAAAAGGTTCTGGAAGGAATCCATCCGATCTACATTACAAATTTTTCTCTTCAGTTGATAAGAGTGGATTATTCTTCCCTAATTATGTTGAAAAGAAGGCATTTCACTGACTCCCCTTACTTTATTATTATTACTTCCCCATGCCAGCCTTGGTGGATGAGATGTGGCACAGATATATTTCTAAGTACTCTTTTTCAAATTAATAAAATTAATTGTTGGAGAAAAAAAAAGCGTTTTTCCTCAGTGATAAGAAATTTTACAGAAAAAATCTGTGGTATCGATTTTTCAAATAATTATGTCTGAAATGATTCAAAATCCTGTAATGTTCTTGATTTGAAATAATGAACTAACAAAAAAACCCCTCATACGGTTCAACAGAACACCAGCTTGATCAACAGTAAGAAGAAGCTGGAAACAGACATTGCCCAAATCCAGGGTGAAATGGAGGACACGATCCAGGAAGCCCGCAATGCTGAAGAGAAGGCCAAGAAGGCCATCACAGACGTGAGTCGGGGGGCTCCTTTCACTGCTGACGGTGGATGTATTCTCTTCCAATCTGTCTCCACTACCAAAATGGCTTTGATCCTTTGCTCTCATCAGGCGGCCATGATGGCAGAAGAGCTGAAGAAGGAGCAGGACACCAGCGCCCACCTGGAGAGGATGAAGAAGAACCTGGACCAGACGGTGAAGGACCTGCAGCTTCGTCTAGATGAGGCCGAACAGTTGGCACTGAAGGGAGGCAAGAAGCAAATCCAGAAGCTGGAGGCCAGAGTGCGTGGGGCTGGTATTCGTGCATGAGTGAGCATGTCCCTTGGAGAGATACCAGGGAAGCTCCAAATTTGGGCTTCTCATTGCAGGTGCGGGAGCTGGAAGGGGAGGTTGATGCTGAGCAGAAGCGCAGCGCTGAAGCCGTGAAGGGTGTGCGCAAGTACGAGAGGAGGGTGAAGGAGCTGACCTACCAGGTAAAGCAGGAGGCCCCTTGAGCTCACACACCCTTCTTGCAGGAAGGCAAAATGTAGCCCTTTAGGGATTTCTTTCTGTGTCCTGAGCCACACAGTTAAAAAGGAGAAGAATGAGAACATCAGAAGAAACTATCTTTCTGGTCACGTTAGGAAGATCCAGTTTATCACCTCTGCCTTACTGGACAGCAATGGTCTATAAGGAATGTTACTCTCTGCTTCACGTAGAGGGCATTTAAAGAGGAGGGGCAAAGAGGTGCTTCTCTTTCTTGTCCTTCTCTTTAGTCTGAAGAAGACAGGAAGAACGTTCTCAGGCTGCAGGATCTGGTGGACAAGCTTCAGATGAAAGTGAAATCCTACAAGAGACAAGCTGAAGAGGCTGTAAGTATTGATGTGTGCAGATTCAGTCTCCATCCAGGCAGAGCTGGAATTATGTGTTGATGTTTTCCCCTGCATAGCTCTGAACCCTAAACTTTTTTGTCTTTTTCTCACTGCGCACTCAGGAATGAACAGCTGAATGGCTGTTCTGGCTGAACACCTCAGGGGTCTAGAGGGGTGTAGAATACATTTTCTGTGAGCATTATTGCATCACTGGGAAGAGCAGCGAAGGCTCAGGTCAACATTGTGAGAATAGGTCTCTGCTTCCTTTCACTTCTATACATATTTCTGCCTAGCAGAAAAAAAAATCTTCAAGAATTGTAATACCTAGTTTTATAGCAGTAAATAAATGGAAAATTATTTAATGGAAATAACTATAATTATATATAATCATTAAAAAATTCCTAAGTGCATTAAACACTTTATATCCAGAGAGGGAATCCTGGTATATCTTATTAACCATCTAAGCATTTAGCATTTAAGCTATTTCTCTGGATTCCCCCTAGAAGTATCAGAGAGAATTACAAACTAACTCACAGTCTTTTTTTTTTTTTCCATTATGTAAAGGCAAGATACCACAGCCTGTCCAGTGCAGTGTTAGAGTAGGAACATTATTAAACTCTTTAAAACTTATTTTATCGCTCTTCCCATCCCCAGGAGGAGTTGTCCAATGTCAATCTCACAAAGTTTCGCAAGATCCAGCATGAGCTGGAGGAAGCTGAGGAGCGGGCTGACATTGCAGAGTCGCAGGTCAACAAGCTCCGAGCAAAGAGCCGTGAAATTGGCAAGAAGGCGGAAAGTGAAGAGTAAATGCCTCCAGTGGTGCAAAGTGAAAGAGAATTGCACAAAATGTGAAATTATATGACTTTGATTTTGTAATCACTGCTTAGTCCTTCATCCATCTCTAGATCATTAGTGCCTAGATAATAAAAATTGCAGAGATTTTCCCATTGAAATAATGAGAAGTTCACTGTTGTATTTTAATCATTATCCTGAATTCTTATCAGGTTTACATTTTTCCTTATTAATTTAAATTCATTCAATTAAAAATCTTGCTTCAGGTATTTTCAAAGTGTTTCAGCCACTGTAAAATAGGTCTAATCACACAACCTGCTTCATTCTTACCATGGAATTTCATCTAAGACTTCCTTAAGGGAGAAAATCATTATTTCGTTGCAACAGAATGTAATTATCCCTTTTAACTTCTGCTTTAGGAATACAATAGATTGTAACTCAAAGGTTCTGTCCAAAGAATAAGAATTTATTGCATTTTCTATTATTATTCTATTAAATCACGTGTCTTATGTGCAAGATCTTTTTTCAGGTTCAACCTATTCAGTCCTTCAAGCCACTTTGAAACATAGTTAAGAGTTAGAGGACATTTAAACCTAAAATCAGATCTACTTCTAACTTTCATTCATGAAAGTGATGTGCAAACCAACATTCCAAGGGCAGCACAAATAGCTACCTCACAGTAGCTTCTGTTTGTAGTTCCTTCATTTGTCTTCTTGTGAGAGGAGTGATCTAGCCCACAACCCATGTGCCATTTGGCATTGAGAGACACCACTGTCTCAGACCAATCTTACAGCCATTGTACTTCGCAGTGAACACAGATTAGGCTAAACAATATTGCAGGTCTCAAACTGATCATTATTCTAAATGGTTTGCCAGTCATTCACAATCCTCCCATTTCCTCTTAAAAAAAATGAAGTTATTAAACTTCCTAACCACGGAGTGGTTAGGAAAAGACAGAATTATGACTGGTGTTCAGTATACCGCAGTCACGTGTGATTATTAGTTTATATAACCTTTAGTTGTTTTCCACAGGTCTGATTCCTAAAAGACACGAAAGACAGCATTCAGTGACTGAGAGGTATTCAGTAATTTTTCCACTTTGTTTCCTGTTTAATGAGTATTATTCAAACCAAGCTTGAAGATGGAAATACTAAATTCCTCATAGGCTTTCCAAGGTTTTAAGATACATGTGTGAAACATTACATATTAATGTATTTATGCATGCATATCTATGTGTGTATATATACATACACATACATATGTATATATATATACATACATACACACACATATATATAATGTCTCCAAAGATATTTTTGCAGCAGCAATCCAGTAACATAAAGATGTATGTTACTGTTTCATCACTGATAAGTAATCAAGGTCAAAAGTAGTCACTATTTTTAGCATTCAATTTCAAGTCTTTGATAAGCATTTTACAGCTTTATAGGACAGCTTCCCCTGACTGCAGTCCTAGTTGAGTGTCACTGTATCTCCAAACCCACTCCCTAAGTCACGTCAGACACCTGAGAAATGAAGTCTGTGGGATTGATTGCCATATGTGAAAAGTATTGCCACCAAGTTCCTTCTGGAGGAAGAATAAAGACGGCAAATCAGCATGCAGCCTTTATACTGTGTAGATAGCCCAGTTTTCATGTATGCCACAGAAACAAAAAAAGTAGAAAGTCTCCTTGCTCAGAATCACCCTCACCTGCCAAAGAACTGTTGGGGCTTTTGGGGGCCCTGCTTCCTACTTGTCATGATGTTTTTTTCCTGCCTCTAACTCAAGCAGATCATCTTTTTTCTTTCAGGGAGTGTGTGGACTTCTAACTAGATTGTAATCTAAACAGTTATTGTCCACAGATACAAACTTTATAGGTAGTAGCTACCTTCTTTGAAAATAGCTTTGCTTGCATTCCAGTGTAAAGACGGGATTTTGCTTTTACACAGGCTCTTTCCTATCTACTTTGCAGTGTATGTACAGGATGAAACCCTGGATTACATAACGTGGGCTGCAACAGCCCTTGAAACTCTGGGATCTCTATCAGTTCATTACAGAAACCAAGGTTGACAGGTCTATTTTATCAACCTAACTGGGCAGCTCAGCCATGAGAGGGAGTTTGTAAGCCCACTGGTAGCAGCAGGTAACATTATTCCTGTGGGACAGACAACACCTCATCACCCATGCACATCAGGTGGTGTGGTCACAGGGCTGTGCAATGCTGTGGCAAGTAGAGCAAACCTCTTCTGACTGTGGAGTGCTGCAGGTCATAGGTACATTTCAGCTGTGTCTAACAGGCTGACTATGAGTAGTCAGACTCTGAAGAAGAGGATGGGCAACAGCTTCTCCCTCTGTTAGCCTGCCACACCTTGCAGACACTGTGCAAAGACACTGGCGAGCTATGCTAACTAGAACAGTTGCAACAGATCTGATCTCTTCAGGTTCTGTACAGTATTGGGCCATTCAAGTGACACCACTGGCACCAGAAAAAATGTGAAAGCTGTCACCTAGCCTATCTGGCATCACAACATTCACAAATGGCACATCAACATTCTGATGAGGCCTCAGACATCATGCTAACACCAGTAAAAACACCAAGTTTGACTCTTCCTGCTTCCCCTCCAAAGCGTCTGTGACTTACCCCATCCCTGTCTGCCCCAAACCATGTAATCACACCATAGCTGTGTGTTACCAGCCCTGCCCGCATCCCTTTTTCCATGCTTGCTCACGTTCTGTGTTCACAAAGCAGTAATACCAAGCCTCTACACCCCTATCAGCCCAGTTCTGCCTTCTGTGCATCAGAAGTAGTCTGATAAGGGGACACTGTTTAATATCCCCTGAAGAGGCTATTGCAATACCATACTATGCACAAAGCAGTACATTGCTGCAAAGTCTTAAAACACAACAGCAATACAGAAAAACATCTCTGGTCTGGGCAAACATTTTCAACAACAAACACTAAATAGCTAAACCATTCACTCACAACCATCATCCCTCAGCTAAGTTTGAAGGAAAGCAAAAGCAGTAAGTGGGAAAGGCTCAGTCCTACACATGTTTTTATAGAAAGAAGAAAATAAGGCTTCAGTCTGGTGCAGCCATGACATTGTCTCTGCCTGGATGACTTCTGCCGAACCTATTCAGACATGAGGCTGCACTTAGGGTGCTTCACACTGGTATGGATTGAGGAGCTAATCCCGCCCCTGGAACAGCTGACACCAGCAACTTTTTGGAGCAGGACAGTCACAGGAATGAATCCCAAAACACATGAAAGATCTGTGTGTGTCTCTTAAGGTGTCTCTTCCACCTCCTATTGCAGACGCCAGCTTGTTCCCACAGAGGCTAGCATGGAGGCAACATGTGAGTGGCCTTTATTAGGCTATATGACAAAAACTTGCCTGCACACCCACAAAGCAGCACAGAGAGACAATGGCAGGAGGGAGACCCCAAATAACACCCTGCCCAGCTGCTCCCAGGCCCATCACAAAAGCCATCAGCCTGTCAAAGGCAGACGTCCTCAAGCCCAGGGTGCAGTAGGGACCCCCAAGGAACAGGCATCTTTGCCGGGCCCCTCCCACAGCCATCCTGATGCAGCACAAGGCCCAGGACCCACATCTGAAACCCACTGCCATGAGCCACAGGGAGCTGCTCTCCTTTCAAATTGAGAAGGATTGCTGCCAGAGGGTGGGGCATGTTGTGGGATGCAGGGGAAGAGCAGTCAGGATAACACAGGGCTAGTGATGGGATGTTTAAGGGAGGAACCAAAGGTATGGAAGAGGAGGGGGTTAGGTGATCTGGGCAGGAACAAACATAGGAAAATTGAGGGATAAGGAGATAAAAAGGGAGGATGGCATGTAAATAGTGGCTGGTCAGTACACTTGTCTGGCCATGCCCTGTGCCTGATCATTGCAGTCTGTCCTCCCTTGTTATTAAACTCCTTTCTAGCTCTGTCCTGGGTGAGGGCTGCCTACTCAGTGTGTCTGGGGTGTGAGCGCAGCACCTGGAGTCAGACAACGGGCTGGAGGGCCTGTGTGTCCATGATGCAACAACTGGACCGAGTGCAGGTGTGCAAGTGAGTGTGTAACTGCTAATGAAGATAAAGCCAGACCAGCCAGTGAGCAGGTGAGATGGCCTGGGAGCAAGGGGTGAGTGGGTGTCCAAGGGCCAGCCCTGGATGTGAGAGGGCTTGTGTCTTGAGGGGCGAGAATGTGGGAGGCTCAGCTATGGGACCAAGGGAGTCCCGGCCAGTTGCATGTGGGTGGAGGACAGCCTGTACCAGCAGCTGGAGTGGGGTTGAAGCCTTGGGGGCTTGTATGTCCAGATGCCAGCAACTGGGGAGACTGCAGTCCAGGGGCAGCTACTGGCCAGATCAAGTGTCTGAGCCCAATTGCTGGAGGGGTCCACCTTGAATGTATGTATTTATACCCTTGCTACTAGACTCCCATCCTGCTCAGCCAGCGAGGGGGCTAGGATGAGGCTGTTGGTGCTGTCTATGTTTGTGTAAGCACTCTGAGTGTCTGTTTGTGATCTGTAGGATCAGTCATGTAGATATGTGTATATAGAGAGATTTTTTTATATGTATCGATGTATTTATGTGTGTAAATTCATATACAGGGCATATACTTCTGCTCTGTGTGTGTTTGTGACTCATGGGAATACATCTTCAACCGTGCTACAGGGCGAATAGACCAGTGGGCATTAATCTGGAGGCACAGAGCTGCAGCAGCCTTCCCTCTCAGGCTGTGGGATCCAGCATGGTGCATTTTCCTTTAACATCTGGCAGACTTGGCAGGAGCCAGCTGGACTGTGAGTATTCCCAAAATAGCAGATTCAGTATTTCCAATATAGAGAGGGAACTGATCCTTTTGCAAATGTATTCTATCTGTTAGAATTATTTACCAAACCTCTGGAATATTGTGAGGGAAACTCCTGGACTAACCAGGGTGATGGACTGAGAAATACATACACAATATTGTATATGTTAATACTGGTGTGTAAATTGGCTTTGTGAGTAGAGTTGGTTTCTTCTGAAAAACTGTTAGCCATAATAAACTGAGTCCTAACTATATCAACCATGAAGCAGGCAGACACCGGAAAGCTAAGGCCAGGTTCTCTGCAAACCACTTGTTGGAAGTTGAGTTACAAAGAGGTATTGACAATTGCAAATGAGTGACCTCAATTTACAGAGGAGTTTCTAATTTTACAAAGTCTGGTAATAAGGCTCCAGTTCATACAGGAACACTATTGGCCTTTGGGAGTGATGAAAGGTGCAAATTTCAGCCTCACCTTCCTATTAAGGATTCTGTGCTTTTTGCCCTTTCCCTACTTCCTTTGTCTCCACACCCTGCCTTTTTAATTCTTTCTTTCAAACGAAACTTGTAGCTGCAAGTACTGTAAATATGGGGATAGTGCATGTGTGAACACTGTCAATAATGTGCAGAGTGTAGCTGTGCAATTCCCCCATGGTGGGGTATACATGTGGTCTGTGTGCGTGTGCCAGCTGGGAATAGATCTGCAGCTTCAGTGCTGGTTGGACCTGAGGGCTATCAGATCCAGCGTGTTCCATTTTCCTCTAAAATCCTGGGCTTGCGGAATTGCTGTCACAATTCAGTATTCAGGAGTTCCTTCAAATGGCTTCAGCTGGGAAGAAGGGGAAGGGAGCTAAAAAGAGTTGGTGCAGGGTCTTCCCAGTTAGATATGGAAAAAGAGACAATACAGGGTTTTGTTTCTCTGTTTTAAAAACTAGAGAATTACAGCGCATTTCCAAAATGCCACTGTTTCCTATATCCATCCTCCTAGATATTTCTATAGCAAGGACAGTAGCAGTACTTGAGGAAGCTGGATTCAGCTTGGATCCACAATGATGCCTTGGAAAGCAGCCTTGGACTGGATGACTAGCCAGGTAGTGCTGAGTGGCCACCAGAAAAGCAGAGCCCTGGGGTCAGCCCAGTGACCTGTGCAGTTCTGCAGCTGACAGCTGTCAAGACTACAGGGAAAAGGTGAGGCTGGTATGGGCAACAGGAGTGCAATAGAGAAAAGCAATCTTGACTGTGTCAGAAAGTCACTTCACTTTGTCTTTACTGCCTACTTTGCATAGGACACAGCTCAAGCAAAGCACAATGTTCATGTCCCAGATGTTGAAGATATTTTACAAAAAGCAGTGGAGTCCTTAGCACTAGGCAAGATCCTTCTGACATTCTAGTAATCATTACTCAGTACATTAAGGACTTAAAATAATGCTAGCTGTTTCATAACCTGCTAGCAGGCTCTACAGGGAAGGATAGCAAGGGTATATGGGACATTGCTTAGGAGGGGTGTGAGGTTACATAAGAAGTGTGAGGACACAAGGCCCATTGAGGCAGTACTGGAGGGCTGTGCCGAGCTCTAATGCAATATATATATATATATCTTTATATATATTTATATATATATAAAAATATTGCTGCTGGAGTGAGCTTTCTCCCAAGCTGCTCCTGGGATTTGCTTCAGATCAAGACACTCAGAGACCATCCCCAAGGACACTCATACATCTGCAGCAATAATTATCAGCCTGTCCTTGTCCAGGATCACTTCTCAGAACTATCTCATGTAACAACACAGACACACACTTAGCTTCTTTAAGAAAGGTGATACATCTTCTCACAAGGCTCTTAGGTGTTCATTAAGGTAATACCAGCTGGTTCTCCCACCTATCCACCTGTTTTTCATTCTCCACTAGGCTTGTGGAATATGACTTCCCTTTAAAAATGCTATTTTTCTCAGTATGTTATATTTACCAGTGTGTCCTCAAATTCTACTCATTATTAGCTTCCGCTCTTTTCCCAGTACAGACACCAGGTTTACTGGGCCACAGTTCTCTGCAACGCTTCTTGAAAATTAGCATTCTACTAGACAACTTCCAGATCTCCAAAAGCAAGGCAGTTTTTGTAAGAGCTCACACACCACAGCCAATAGTTCAGCTGTTAGATCCCCACGCCTTTTTGGAAATCTTGTGTAAATCCCATCTGGTCTTGGCCACTTGTTACTATTCATTTTGTCTATTTGGCAACAGGAAGAATGTACAATCGCCATCATCTTATTAACTGAAAAATTGTAGCATGGAAGTCAAGCTGGTTTATTCCCAACACTGGTTTTTTTTTCTCTGCTGTTACTAGATAACATCCCAAATAAGCAATATAATTTGTCTTTGTACAAGCAAATGGTACAAGTGTGAGACCAGCTCTAAGTGGGAGCAAACAATCTGTATTATTTCAATTGCTCCTGCCTCTACTTCTGCTTTTGCTGCCAGAATACCTTGGGAAAAAAATGGTTTGTTGCCTTCACAATGCCAAGGTACAAATGATGGCCTGGTAATGAATTGCTTTCTGGTTTGGTTGCCTCAGGAAGGGCAGAAGAAAGTAGACGACCTGTCATTTAAGGTGAAATAGCCCTACAGTCCACACAGTAATAAATAGTTCTTGTCAGTAACTTGCACAGAATATGGATTGCTGGCAACTTTACAACTGCTGAAACAACCTGAAGATATGATGATATCACTGCTTTATGCTGGAAAAAAAGATAGAACAATAAATTTGGGATAGAGATCACCTTTCCCCCAAAATACACATAAGTATCATTGACCATTTTGCAGTGTTCAGCAGTTACCTGAAAGACATCGTCAATGCCCATGTTCCAGTATTATAACAGAAGCTCTTCTAGACTGGGGGTAGTTGACAGCTGTGAAAAAAGCTTGCAAATGTATTTTTAGGAAGGAATCCCTCAAAGAGTATCATTAATTCTATTTGGCCTTGGTGCAGTGTCAAACTCATGCTCAGTGATACAGAAAATCAGCATGCAGTATCATACACTTTTGACAAGTTTAGATTAACTTTCTTTTCCCTTTACATAAATTATGTTTCAACTTTCATTAGAAAAGAGTGTCATTTAAAGTCAGGCTGAGAAGATGAACTTTTAGTACATTTTTTCAAAGCTCAACACATTTATTTCTATTAAATGCAGGAACCCTTGCTGAGTTAAAAAATGTATTTGAAGATATATCTTTCCATGAATATGCATTTATTCTGCCATGACTGATCATTTGAGCCTAAAAATCTTTCTGTCTCTCATCTGAGAAGAGCTATGGAAGAATTCTCACTCTTTTGCCCATGGAATAGGAGACTCTATTCCAAAAACCTTTCAATAAACAGGACATTACCAAATGAAACTGTGGGGTTACCATGGCATTAAATTGCAATGTCACAGTTCTGCATCTTGTGGATGGTGTTCCTTTTCCTCCTTTTCTCCAGAACCAGTCCCACACAACTTTGCAAACATATACTTTAAAGCACAGGGAACAGGCTTTATCCCATAATGAACACTAATAAAATATATGATAGAGTATCTTTGTGCCTTTCAGAGACCTGCATGAACAGTTAATGATACAATCCAAACTTACAGCATTACTAGTGCAGATTAATGATCTTAAAGGCCAGGCAACTTTGCATCTTTGAAAATGTAATGGAAGAATCCTACATGAAGGCTAAAGCCACAAAAAATTGCATTTTTTGAAGCTGTTTAAATTGATGGGGGACAACAAGAAGTTAGTTGCCTTTCCTCCCCTTTCAGTCTTCCTGGTGTACTGCAATAACAGCAACACAATAACCTGTTGAGATGAAGTGATAAAAAGTCAGAAAGGTCGATGGTATGAGGAACAAATGCACGTCTGCTTAAAGGCCTAGGAAAGGGGGGGTTGGGTATGAAACATGAGAATAGCTACACTAGTTCAGACCAAAATATCAATCTGTCCTAACGGTGTCAGACAGTTGCAGATATAGCAACTTATCAATCCCATGGTGGTGTGGGGACTTAGTATAAGGCTTACTTCACTGGCCACTTGTACTAGGAGAATTTTCTCTCCATAAGCATCCAATGGAAAAGATACTGGGTAGCTTATAGGATCAAAGCTATTTAGTGCTATGAACAGGTGTGGTGTTGCATCCTGCACAAAATGCAAGGAACTGAGTAGTCCTGCAAGGAGCATAGGAACAGAGAAAACACTTTTATCCACAAAACGCAAAAAAATTTGTAAGATAATCAAATGCACAAATTTTGCAGGTTGTGCTTTGCATGGTATCTAGCCTTTCAACTACCAATACAGGCTCACATTTACACTTTATATATTGTTAGACAAAGCCAGAATTATGAGAACTCATGAAGATGTTGTTTGTGTGATGATGCCTTGATTGATCAACCTATGTAAATAGCAGAATTTACAGAATTCTATGAATAGAAGAATTTAGAGAAGTCATGCAGATGAATCAGCTGGGAAACTGACACAATAAACGTAAGGGACTTTTCTTGACAGATAAATTGCTGTAAAAGACTCCAGCCATACTTATTCTTTTCATAATTCACATCTCTGTATATCATGTGAAAATAATTATTATGAACAGCAACACATTAGTTAAGATAGACAATAGACTCATCACATCAATATCAAATCTGTATCTGCATAGATATATGCTCTGTTCTCCCAGAGGTGCTACCACCATCACTGACTGGGTTGGCTTGGGCCAGAGGCGAGTCTGACTTGGAGCTGGGGGAGCTTCGAGCAGCTTCTCACAGGAGACACCTCTGCAGCCCCCTCTCCCACTACCAAAAAAAAAAAAAAAAATGGGCCACACAAATCCATCACAACCTGTCTCCACCATTTTAGTTTGGTGGAAGCAATGATGTTTTATGTTTAGTATTCCAGAGGCATAATAAATGGTGTGCAGCGGTATAGGGCTGCTTTACAGATATTTGGGATTTCCTGAGGGAGGCAGTGTCAGACATCATTACCTGTGAAGAAAAGGGAATGAATTTTTGTCAAAATAAACGAGAGGTTCTGGTTAAAAGTTCTTTGTATCTGCTGGCCGCAATTATGAATCTGGGAGATATACACAGTCTGGAGATGGTTTGCTAATATTCCTGAAACACATCACCTGCAGTCCCTTGTTTCTCAAGAGCCCAGGTCCTTCCCTAATAATTTGTGAACTCCCAGCCATACTGGAAGATTTTCCTTATTGCCTCCCTTTCATTCCAGAGGTCCTCCTTTGGGGTAGTCATTCTCACTGACCCTTGCAGTCAGATGCCCTGCATAGGTGCCATCCATTATGCCTTCTGGCAATGAACTACATCTCCTTTCATCTCTTTTGAACCATCATCCTGCTATTTTCATTTGCTGTTGCATTGTTCTTACATAAAAGAGATATTGAATACACCTATGACACTCGGGATTTTTCAGATAATATAGATATATTACCTCCTCCACTGAATCTTTTTCTAGCTGGAGAATCAAAGTCTATGTAGTCATTCCTCAGGTGAAGGTTATTCCATACCAGTCATTTCCTTCTGCACGCCTCTTCTGAGTAACTTTTTCTGACAATCTGGCAAGCAGACACTATATTTCAAAAGAATCATTAACCCTGTTTTTCAATAATTCTTGAAATATTGGGGAACCCCCAGAGGGCAGGCAGTAATTTAAAATTCTATAAATATGATAAATGTTTGTAACACTTATAACAGCGTTGTAAATAATAGATTAATCATATTGATACTGTTTTGAGGCAAAGACTGGAATACTTGATATGCCAAACTAAATACAGTAATTTGTACTGTCTTTTTAAGGTAGCTTAAACTGTGTTGATATTTATGAGTTTATATACTTTCTTGTTAAAAGTAATAATACTAATAGCACACAGATCTGTTACTGGTTTTCATTTATATTTATTTTTGGTAAGCTAGAACACCAAAAACCAGAGCAGTACGTACTACATAGATAAAAAATTGCTTAACTGATAGATGTCAAAATGATTCTGTATGTGTAGGGTCACCAGTGGGTGGGTGTGCCTTTGGAAAGGATTGGTTCTTCACCATATACTGTTTTAATAAAAAAAATTACCCAGGAGAAAATGCAAAATCACTTTTACTATAAAAGAATTAGATGAGTCAGATATAAAAGACAAGATAGCCTCTGACAAAGAATAACCATGGTTCCCTTATTCCTATGGTTAAATGAAAGATGCACATAATAAAAATGCAAATGTAAGTGCATATAGCAAATAATTAAAAATGCAGCCTGTAATATAGATGGGGTGGGTACCAAAATCAGGTCTTGGGACTGCTGAAATGTAAAAAGTGCATGCAAGTTCGGTGCTGCAACCAGCACAGCTAATTTGAATGTTTGATACATAGCAATTCATCAAAGAAAAATACAGTAACAATATTATCTCCACGTCCGAGTAGTTATCATTGTTATTTCATAGAGTGTCTGTGCTCACACTTCAGGCCAGACTGTCACAGACTGGCAATGACTTTGGTTTAAGGAAAAAAAACCCCAAACAATATAGTAAGAGCATTGAAAAACAAACTAAAAAAGACTCAAGAAGCAAGAGAAAAGGCCTAAATAGGATACCTCTCAACACTACATGTTGCAATGCCAGACTTGAAGGAGTCCTTTTTTCTGTAACAGAATCCAGTATACCCTCGTAGATATCTTTACTTCCTATACAGTGTACCTAAATAGTAGTCATCATGAACATAATCCAAAACAAACAGCCAATGAGAACCGTGTAAATGCACCAAGGACATTCTCTAAATTGAGCCAACATGAAGCGATGACAACAGTGCATCTGAAAATCCTTCTCTTTCTGGATAGGGACCTGACTCAATTCTATAAAGAGGTGATAAGATTTCATGGCCTCTAGAGTTTAAATGATTTTCTGACAAATGCTTCTTCTGCCTTTAAAATAAAGAAAAGATGAGGTAATGATGACAAACCTACTCTGCCACCTTAACTCCTGTAAAAATAAGCTGATGGTAAGAGCATTTACCCAAGCTGTGAGAGACCTGAAATCAACTCTTACTGTTGCTTGAGGAATTTATATGCCAAGATTTCATTCCCATAGCTATATAGCTCTCAGCAAGCTCACAGCATGTGCATAGGCCCATATGGGAACGGATGAACATTCTTAACTTTCCTCCTGAAGTTCAACTCTCCAAGAGTTAAAAAGAAGAAAAAAAGAGTGTACAGGAGTGCTTGGGCAGGTGGAAAAGTAGGGATCACTTCCTAACCTACTGGTTAGGAAATCCATCTGTTTATTTCTACATGCTAAACCTTATTCAAAGGCCTCTTTGTATATTTTATAGCAAGCAACCACTGATTAAACAGCATAAACGGGCACCTAGCTGGTGATCCCACAGAGCTGTGGTTACCTCTGGCTCTCATATTTGTTCTAACTCCAAACACTCTGATATTTTTTTCTTCATATCAGAGCAGCTTCAAGAAAAAGGATGGAAAGTTTCATTCCTTGCTTTCCTCATTGTAACTATCTTGTAATTCAGTGATAAAGCTGCAGACTAAATTAAAAATAATAAATGTGAAATGATGCCTGTGAGAAAAAATTAATCCCTTTTTTACACACAGAAATAGGTTCCAAGATGACCATCACTACTCAGAAGACATCACAGAGATACAATAGCTATTCCTCAGAAGACATTAGCTTCTATGCTTGGTAACGGTTCAAAAAAGGGAAATAAATTGTTTTACATGATTAGGAAAGGAATAGAGCACAAAGAGAAACTATTACATGAGTGTATAAATACATGACGTACTCACAGCTTGAATACTGCATGCAGTTCTAGCTACATGTACCTCAAAAGGAAATGAATGAACTGGGGAAGGCTTAGAGAAGGACAATAGTGATCAAAGCAATGTGGTTGCTTCTGAATTAGGAATTATTAAGAAGTATAAAAGCATGGCTGGAAAAAGAGAGTCAATAGGAGATAATGTTTCACTGTAGATGACACCAATTAATTTTTCAGATGGATGGCTCGGAACAAATAAAAGTGGTTGCTTATCATACATACAATTAACATACTAACACAGGATGTTGTAAATGCTAAATGCTTACAAGAGTACAAAAATGACTGAATAATTTCATAGAAGAAATCCATTAAGAACTATTTAATCTAAAGGCATAACATCAGCATCAGGGATTCCTTGAACCATTAGCTTTTGCAGGCTGGGAGAGCAGTTTGGGTAAACAGCACTAAATGTGTACCCTGTTCTTATATACTTTCCTGTACATCTCTTCCTGGCCAGAACAATCTGTGGACAAAACAATGGGTTTGAGGGACAAAATATGGCTGTTCTTATGTTTTTGTCTATAGATTTTATGGGTAGAAGTGGCCCATGGCAGACAAAGGAATTGTATCTAGGTCTCTCACTGAAGGAGAGGAAAGTGGGAGGAAGAAAGCAGCTGATTTTAGGAGTTTTCAGTTCCACATGCTTTGGTGTGTAAGGCAATTTTGTACTTTCTCTGATTAATAGCTCATATACTGAGACAAAGGAATAGAGAACAGAAATAAGGCATACAATTCATGTGACTAAAAGTAGCCAACTGACACCATTTTAGACAGCTCTGTATTTGACAATTACTCTCAACTACATCCCCTCCCCCAGTCAAAGCTCTTAGAAAATGCTGATCTTCATTCCTTATGTGTCAACATTTATGCACCCAACATAACACCACTTAGACATCTACACTTTAGAAGACACTGTTACTTCTACTTACCACCATCTTAATAACTAATATCCAGTAGCTACCACTGTTGCTAGTCCTGCCAGGTCAAAGATAAGGCCAATGAGCATCTCCAGCCAGAAATCTTGAGAGAGTGATTACACTGTTGCAGAAATGGCAAGTGCACACAGACTTGGGAATCAATAGTTTAAGTGGAGAGAATAGGAGATAAAAAGCGAGCAAACATTATGACAGATTCCTAGGCTAATCTAGGGCAATAAATAGGCTAGATTAAGTAGGGACTGCAGACTGGAAACTACATAGTGCCCAGCACTAAGAACCTGAGAAACATCAAGGGCAGTACATAGACATGGATAGTTTGGGTTAGAGATAGGCCAGGGTCGAGGACCCAAAGACAGTTAGGGAGGGACTTGGGCTAGGGAGCAGGGAAGGACTGCACATGAACATGAAGAGGGATATGAACTAGAATGAGGCTGGAGATAGTTATGTATATCAAAATCCCAACATGTTTGAAGACATGTACATCGATGACTAGAGAGGAAGAAAAGAGGAGTGGAGAACACCATCCTACCATAATGTTCTATCGCCACACAGCTTCTTCAAACAAATCAGTGTTGCATTTATGATCAGGTACTGCCATGTAATACCTCTTCACCTGTGACAGGCTCAGTTCACAGTATGCTGCCAGTGTTGCCATTTTCCTCAAATATCAGTTGGCTGTGCTGTCATCACACTGGTAACCACTTGTTTACCACATGGCTTACTAATGACTGCCATCAAACAGTGAGTTTAAAGGTGGACTGTCTTTGGAAGATGTGGTATGGATAGGTAGTCTGTGCAAAAGATGAAAAGGGCTTTTATTCAATATATGAAACAAAACTTCAGAGACAACATATAAAACCAAGCATTCATGCTTTTGCCTTCTACCTCAGTGAGACATCCTCACTGAGGGAGATGGCAGGGGTAATAACACTTGTCCAATGGTGTGTGCTGCAGTGAAAAATGGTTACAGTGGTTCAAGAGGTCAAGGATGCAGTGAAAGGATGATGGTGAGCTCCCATTGGTGGTATCTTACTGGTATAGGTGGTGAAGTGGAAAGTTCCCCCAGCAGTGACAAAGTGTCAGTTGTGGACAGCCACCTCGGAGGGCCACGTAGTGCTTCTTCAGGGACATTCCTCCATTCCTGACAGTGGAATTTCCTCCTCTACACTCATAACTTGTCAGACAGCACATCCTCAACTCAAAAGTCATCACCATGTCAAACTAGAGGGTTTTTTTGTGAATGAGGTCTCCACCTACACAATCCTAACACAGGGAGCTGGTATCCAGCAGGGCTTCAGTAAATGCCTGTGAAAAACTTAAGCCTCCTACATGCCCTCCCAAAACTATTGCACCTCCATGATGGAGCATGCTAAGTGATGTTAGAATGCACGGCCACCTCTTCCAGCCACTCCAGCCCAGTAATCCTGCCCAGCCACTGGAGCCCAGCCTGGTGCCCAGGGACCTGATGTCTGCCCAGGCTGAGGGACACAGCTGCTGCTTTCCGATTTGTGGGTTCAACTGGTAGCAAAGCTGAGCACATGTCCCAGAGACACAGACACAGACACAGAGACACACACACAGAGGATAGTGACACAGGTGGTCACAGACTGCCACAGCCAAGGTACTGCCATCAACAGGACCCACATCACATGAGCACAGACAGCCATATCCCCTCCTCCGGGACTGGCAGAGACAGGAGGTCATTAGTGCAGGCACACACACACACACACACTCACGAGGTTCACAAGCACATGCACATCTGTGGCTCCCTCAAGTCCAGCACAGCCCCTGTCTCCCTAGTACCTCTGCTCGGACCCCGGCCCTCTGACCAGCCCCACAGTTACCTACTTGCCGGCTGGTGCAGCTTGATGCTCGCAAACACACAGCACTCACATGCTCAATCCATGGGCACCCCATATTCACAAGTCTCCCTGGGCATACCAGCATGAACCCCCCAGCCCGGACCTGAGGCCCCCCTGCTGACCGGCTGGTTCAGCTTAAAGTTTACTGGTGAATGCACAAGCGCACACCAGCACACCAAGACTGGGGAAGACAAAGATGCTCAGCTGCCCCCAGCAGCCAGCAACAGGCACATGGGCTGTTTATTCTGGTCCCACTCCAGCCACTGGCACTGAGTCCTGCACTCACCTCACTCACCCTGGCGACCCCCAGTAGCTGGTTTTAGGAACACACACTGTTCCCACCCAAGTGGCTGGAAGCTAAAGACCCCCCCCTCACTCCAGTAGCTGTTGTTGAGACCCCACTGGCTCCAGCAGCTGACACCACAGGCCAGGGGTGCCCCCAGCCTGACACCAATTTTTGCTCACACACACACACACAGGCCTCACCAGTAGCTGGCACTTAGTCTATGCATGCACATGCATGCATGTGATAGGGAGTGAGATTACACAAAGAGAGAGTTAAGAAAAGATTTAGTATGAAGATGTAAGAAGACAACACAGACTGCGATGATCAGGTGCAAGGCTCAGCTAGACAAGCGCACTGACTGGCCCTGTTTTACATGCAACGGGCCCCTTTTATACCCTTTTCTGTTTACCCCCTCTTTGTTCCTCCCTGCTGCCCCTTCCCCTGCATGTCCCCTTGTGGGTTTGTACAGCTCTGTCAGTTCCTGCACCCACCCCAAGCATGTCTGGGATCTCCCCTGGTTCACAATTTTATCAGTCATGAAGTCCGGGTTGATGTCCCTGGAAGTGGTGCCTGTAGTTTATTGATAGCTCATCAACTAGTGTCACAGGTTTGTTTCTTCTCATTGTCTCTATGTTGGTTTGTCAGGTCTGTGTCTCTATATATATTGCTTCTGGTTCCCCCTTTTACCTTAGTTTCCCAACTGACAAGGTCCTTGATCTGGTAACCATGCTGGAATAAACATTTTCACACTCTCATGCCTTCATCAAGTAGTGTGACTGACCAGGTTTGGTTCCCATCACCTCCTCCCTTACCATTTGTCAGTCAGGTTTGTATCCCAGTATGTTCTTGGTTATGACTTCCTCCCTTTTTTACTGTCCCTTGTGGTGTCAGAAAAAGTCCTTAACCACATACTCTTAAAGGAGCAGACACTCTCTTCCACATACCCTTACAGAGCAAGTCAAAGTTATTCTGGTTCGACATTCAGCCTGCTCCATGACATCCTCTGCAGGCTAATAGAGTGGCACAGAAGCCAGTCTCCTTCCCGCAGGCTGAGACCTTAAGTATGCCTGCAGGCATCAGGTATTGTAAACCTACAGGCCAGGACTGCAAGTCTGTCTTATAGTCCATCAGCCGGCAGTTGTCTTACTCTGTCCCAAGCTCGAGGCTGGTTTCAGGTTTGCCAGAACCCCATACAGTGGTATAAAGAAATTTCATGAGAGAAAAATTCTGCCTAAGTCTTCCTCCTTCTCTGTGAGCATGGACAGAGAGGATAGGATGGGATCTGTTAAAATCATAGTCCTTAAAGAAATAATTGTGCACAATTAGAAAAAAACCCAACCATCTTGTTGGTTAAAGCAAGCTCTTGAAGTCAGGAGCCAAGTGTTGCCTTATTTGGCATTATCAGAGCTGTCTTTGGGTTCCTCCATCCTGGCACAGAGCAATGTGAAAAGAACAGGTCAGTGCAGCTGACTCCATACAACGTTAAACCAATCCTGCCTCTGAGTAATTAGCAGAGAGATCAGATCTTCAACACGTTTACAACTAAAGAGTAAATTATTATTGACCAAAAATAGAGTGCTTGAATGCTGTGTGGGCAGGAGGTTACATATAAAGAGCCACAGCTGAAGGCAACCTTATTCTTTTGTTACCTCAGCATCTCACAGTAAGTCCCATCTGCTTGCTTCATACTCTGACCATGACGCCTCCACAGCTCAGCAAAGACGTGGAATATGTAGGGGCATTTTCTTCTCATTCCCCACTTCTAAAGTTCCAGATCATGCTTTACATGCAATGTCAAGTTTATATGACCCAAACCACTCCAGTGTGGTGGCACAAGCAGAAGCAGAAGAGCCATGCCATGCCATTCCTCAGAGAGGCCTTCTACAAACTTTGCTACCTCCAAGTCCTATGAAAGACACAGGAAAACTAACTTTGAAGGCAGTTGGAATTGATGGGGAAAATATATGTAATGTAGTTGATCTTTTCCTAGACATTAGATTTGTTTTCAGACAGTAATGTGGGGAGGAACACCAGGTCTCCTGTGGGATTTGGCTCTAGCTCAAGAGTTGTAAGGCTCTGTGTACAGTTCAGCTGTTGGGAGAGACTACACAAGGTGTATAAATGTTTGATAGAGCATATGCTCAAGACAATGGACTGTTCTTGATTTAAATCTCTCTGTCCTTTCTTTAACCATTCCACACAGATACTGAAAGCAGATTTCCTCCTGGGCTCTCTGAAGGTAATCATTTAAGAAATAACATGTAGTTTTGTTGATTGATCCTGAGCAATGAATGAAACTCACCCAGACAATGGCAAGGGCAGGTGGCAAAAGACTGTGTCATAGAACTAGGTTCACTGAAAAGGATATATGCTATTTTAATCAATATGAGCATATTCACAGTTCTTGGACGGAAATACTCCATTTATTGGGAAAGAAAATTGACAGATACTCAACCTTAGCCAAGAGGACATGAGGGACAGTGACAGTAATATCTTTTTGTGGTGTAACCTGGCATTCTGCGATTTATAGATGATTAAAATTCACCCCCTGCCATCTGCACAACTGCTGGAAGACTGAAACTGAGGTTGTTTTCAGAGAGGAGGCTCAAAGTACAGTTCAAGAAGGGTCTAAGCTTATCCTGCCTTAAATTAGTTTCCTTTGGGGTAAGGTCTAGAACATTATATGTTGACTTTGGCTTATCACACAGGTCCAGAAGCCGAAACAAAGTTCAGGACAATGTCATCTCCTGTCTGATAGACAGACCTGTTTACCTAGAAAAAGTCACCTTCACAGAGAACTTAATATGCACCATTCCCTTCTAGGTTTTCTGGGGAAGGTTAGTGATTGAGTGACTGGGAGAATTCACCAAAGCAACAGAAGGAACTCTCCACACATGTGCTTTCCATCCTAATATGCTCACTGAAATTGAAGCTGAAAGGGATTGAAGTACATGTTATTCTTCCAGAGAATGCCTTCTTCGTTCATGAATGCATAAAGATCTAAATTTTATACTATTTCCTATTAAAGACATTCAGTAGTTTAACAGACTGTGCCCCTTGAGAAATTTTCTGATCACCTATTGGCATTTCCTGACACTCTGCTTAACCTTTTCATGGACACTGTAAAATAATTTCTCTCTTTCTTTCATGTTGCTTCTCTTGAGCCACTCAGAGGCAGGATCACGTAGGCAAAAATGCTGGGTTCTATATGCATAGAATATTTTCAAAGTAAGTTAAATGTTCTGGATTATGTGCTTTGAAATTCCTGGGTATTAAAAGCTCGAGAGATGCGGTATCTCAAAGTCCTGCAAGGTGCATATCCCACAGCAGATAGGTTTTGCTGAAAGAAATCAGCACTTCTACATCAATGTGTCCAAAAGCAGCATTACAAATGCCTTCAGACTCTTTTCATCACTTTCTTGCACATAAAACCACTCCATGTTGATTGTTTCAGTACTGTGATGCCTTGGAAGGGTACAACAGACTTGTTCAGTTCTGCCCCTTTATCTTTTTTAGTACCACAGTGCATCAGACAGCCGATGAAGTAGCAGGAGTTTAGAATTTTTTTTTTTTTTTTTTTTTGCTAGCCTGTACATTAGTTTGCCTGGGGAAGAACATTTTGTTTATGCTAGTTCCTGCCTACATTATTTCTGCCTGTGTTATTTCCAGATGCTCTTGAATTACCCACACCAGCCATTTTGACTGTAGCAACCAATAGCATCTGTTTGTGTTGAAGAATTTTTACTAGATATTACTAAAAATGTAAAATAAAACTGAACATAAAGCAATTTTTGGAAATATTTCTACTAGACAGATCCCCTAACTGAATCTCTGGTTCATATTCGTACACATTAATTGTCTTTTACTGATCCATAACCAATATTACTCTATATAACATGCTAAAGCTAAAAGGTACTTTGTAATTGAAATTCTTTCAGATGTCATATCAGGCACTTATTTGCCTAAATAATACTATGCTATTAATTATTAACTTCAATATACATTGTATTCCTTTATTAGCTAATTTTGCCACAGATCTGAAAATATGTTTTATATTTTGTTCATATGATAAACAGGTTTGGCTTTAGATAGGTGATGATTGACCCTCACAATTTTTTCCAGTGCTTAGCATAGACAGAAACTAGTTGAACTTTCCCTGCTTTGTAATAAAACATAGGAAACAGAAGGGTGCCCAGAATACCTCCGCTTAGAAATTTTATGTGTGAGAGGCAATCATCTGCTTAACTTATGGATCTTAGTTGCATCTAAATTTTTAGATGTCTAATGAAACTATCTAAGTGGCTAAGTGTATATGGCTTTTAGAATTATGTGGCTGTGCAGCTGTGTGAATAGCAGGTGAAGATAAAGCAGGAGAGGCTTTTGAAGACTTCTAGCTTGGTATTCTCTCTGGCTTCACTTGGGTACACAGGCATCCGTTTAAGGGGGATGTCTTCAAAGACAATACATGTCTGTCTACAAAAGGAACTTTCTGTATTAGGACTACTTCAGTGGATACTTAAAATTGAGGCAGAAGTGCCTGATGTTGACTAGTCCTCTTCTTCCTTTTATTCATTAAGCATGACCATTTTCTAGACAAATATAAATTACAAATGCATAGGCTCTCTGAATCTTTTCTGAATTCCTCCAGAGCAACTCCAGCCATGAGTTCAGATGCAGAGATGGCAATCTTTGGAGAAGCTGCTCCCTATTTACAGAAGCCTGAGGAGGAAAGAATGGAAGCCCAGAATCGCCCATTTGATGCTAAGGCAGCCTGTTTTGTAGTGGATGAAAGGCAAATGTATGTGAAAGGTACCATACAGAGTAGAGAAGATGGCAAAGTCACAGTTAAAACATACGATGATACAGTAAGTGATATCAACTGTTACTCATACATGATCATCCAGTTTAGGCAGTTCCCTGGCTTAGATTTCTTCTCCTTCTGGTTTTCTCAGACTGTGACTGTAAAGGATGATGAAGTTTTCCCATGAACCCTCCCAAATTTGATAAAATCGAGGACATGGCCATGATGACCCACCTCCATGAACCTGCTGTGCTGTACAACCTCAAAGAGCGTTATGCAGCCTGGATGATCTATGTGAGTACCAGCAGCAGTCTTCCTTTGGGTAGCTAGGAGGAACTGCTCTGCCAGGCTAAGTGGAAGCCAACGTGCTGTCTCCCTCCCTCGCAGACCTACTCGGGTCTCTTCTGCATCACTGTCAACCCCTACAAATAGCTGCCAGTGTACAACCCGGAGGTGGTGGCTGGCTACCGAGGCAAGAAGCACCAGGAGGCCCCTCCGCACATCTTCTCCATCTCTGACAATGCCTATCAGTTCATGCTGACTGGTGAGTCATTTGGCAAGAACGGGAAACACTGATATATGCAGGGCTGGCTGCTTGGTCAAGGAACACATGACAGTTCAGGCATCTTAGGCGCTGTTCTACTCAGTGCCTGATGGCAACAGCTCCCATAGTCCTATGGCACAACTCAAGATTAGACTGCCTGTGGCTCCTTAATGACCTCTGTGCTGTCACATAATGAAGGAAAGGGAGTAGCTATCTATATGGCTTTGTGCCCACTCTCCTAGTAAGGAATTTAAAGAAACAGTAAAGAAGAAACACAGCAGACAATCTGATTCTGATTAAACAATATTTAAGCCAAGGTCTATATATAAAAGAAAACAAATAGTAAGTGAGAAGCCTTATAAAGAACCACTGCTTGGACTTAGATTTTGGGCTGCTCCATCCCTCCATGCACAAAAAAATCCACATGCAGACTAATGCAGAATTTACCTTACCTGTTTACAAAGTGATAAATACAGTTACAACATAGTTCTTTCTCTTGAATTCAGTTAGTTAAGTCTGAGGAACAGAAGCCCTCCACATCTCATTTGAACAGCTCTTTCTGTGACTTTGTTTTCAGATCGTAACAATCAGTCAATCCTTATCATGTGAGTATATTTTGGTATGTGTGACAAAGCTGACAGAGAAGTAAAAATGTTTCCTATTTCCTGTAACAATTAATATTTTCATTTCAACAGTGGAGAATCTGGTGCAGGGAAGACTGTGAATACAAAGCATCATCCAGTATTTTGCAACAATTGCAGTTGCTGGTGAGAAGAAACACCAACAGCCTGGCAAAATGCAGGTATGTCATTGACTTCCCCTTCTAGTGTTTGCCCAAAAATGTGCCTACAGAGCAGAAACTTTCAATGCATATTTTTGAGTTGCAGGACTATCAAAAGGCAGAAAGTGTAGCGCAACTGAGGAGGCAGTCAGGATGCACAGTCCAAGCACACCTACGCTCATTTACCCCTGCTACCTGGCCTCCACCCCTCTGAACACTAGTGGAACTCTACTTAAACATTTTCATAATGCAGGAAAGGCCCAAGCTTCAGTTTCTCTCCAGTCTCCATTCACACGGGGGTAGTCTTCACCCAGGAGAGGAAGATAATGTAAGACAGCAGTTTTCTCTGTGCTGACTGTCTATGTATCTATCCATTACTATCCTATGAGATCAGCCATAACCACAGCACCTGAGTGGCTGCAAGCGTAAAGACAGCACTTAGCTCCCACTGGCACATGCCATTCCTATTCCTTGGTTCATTCCTATTGACAGGGGAAGTGCAGGAACTCTGGATTCCAGAGTGGTTGTGCTGAAGTTAAGAGTCACTTCAGTTGCATCAGGTAGTAGTTTCCATTGGCTTGTTCTCCTGCCTGTGGTCAATGTAACCAGCCCCAAGAGGCAGCATAAGAAAAGGGACAGATTTGAGACAGCTGGGACCACTTGCCTGACAGTTAGAAAGTAACCTCAGAAAGGATCCTTCGAGGGAAGAAAGCACATGCCCTGATGCCCCTTTCTGCTGAGCAGCTCAGCTGCTGCAATCTGAGCCCACTGGTGCATTTGCAAGGCGTGGGCTTCATTCCCTAGCAGAGAGCAAGCAACAAACATCTTTGTGGCACAAGTGTGTGTCACCACAGTCTGTGAGATGGTATGTGCATCAAAGTGGGTGACACATGTCAGCATGTTATTTGAGTACCCAAGGGCACAGCAGAACCTAAGGAGATTCCAAGGCTGAATATTCTTTTCACACTCAGAGGCAGGTGTCTGTGATGGATGGGTTGTTATGGCCAAGGCAAGTTCAATACAAGCACTCTTTCCATCAGCACCATTTCAGAATCTCCTGGGATCAGCTTTCACCAGCTGCTCACTATGCTGGGACTGATCTCAGAAAACACTTTGAGACAGCTGAGAGGTACTGACCATGCCTGATATAAGGAAAATCACCTGGCTTTCAGATGAGCAACAACCTGTTCTGCCCTCTTCTGAATTTATTCACAGAATACTCTATTTTTTTAGTATCCACAATCTCTGTAACAGTAATATAAGCCTCTTCATAAGAACATTAAATAAAACACTCAGGTTATAGTTCTGTCTAGGCCAGCATCCTATCTCAGATGCAGGTTGAAATCAGATGCCAGGCAAGGGTATATGAATAAGGGAAGCATGTAACAGCATTTCCCCAGAATACTGTGTCAGCCTCCAGCACTTTGTCACCCAGCCTGTAGACAGGACTCCAGAATGAATTTGAGTAAAGGATTGCCATGTTTTCTTCCATGCTGTTCTCCATGCACGATGCTCTCTTGTGAGTTCCCTCGTCACAGCTGCACACTAAAAAGAGGTTTGGTGTTGGTGTAGTCAGCTGCACTGACACGTACATCTCTTCTCTTAAACAAGGAAGTTCATTTAGAAAGCTGAAACATACATGTGAGAGGGCATTACTCTAGGGATTTGGGATTTTTTATTTAAAAAAAAAAATACATAGATCTTCATATGCTACTGTGTTGCCTTAATTTTATAGGGTCCATCTTTATGGTGGACTAATAAAAACTAATTTAAACCCACTGTGCCATCTGCAGACAGTGTTGGGAATGGCACTCCCTCTCCATTGCAAGATGTTAAAGGCTGCACTGAATAAACACCATGTACAAAAAGATGCAGCAACTTGAGCAGTGCTGCTCATCTTTCTCCTGGATAATTTTTTTTTTTTTCATTCTTTGTTTTCCATTTCTGTCTTGGAAATAATCCTTGGCAACTCTTTCATACCCTGACTATGTAGGGATCAATCATGACCTTCCTAGAAGCTTTGAGAAAGGCTTTGCTCTATCACTCCAAAAAAGCACATGGTGACTCTGCTTCCTGGACCATATTGCACAGAAAAGGAGAGACATAATGTCACAGAAGCTTCTTTCCGCCCCTGTTTTTGCAGTTAACAAGAGTGATACAATACAACATCAAAACTTTACATGTTGATCATTCCTTCTGCAGTCATGCAGCAAAAAACCTCAAAGAGTTTCTGTTCTCTGTTTTTCTAAGTTTGGTATTTGAGTCTCAGGCTTTGTCCATGTCCCACTCTTCGTTTCAAAGCATGCCTGGAGATGTATTTCTGCATGCCTGGAGATGTATTTCTGCACTCTAAAAGGCTGCTGGTTATTTGAATGCAATTGCAAAACTTTACATTCACCCTTGCTAGGTACTTCCTAGTAAAGGCTGTACCTCTATGTGTGTGTGTCCTGGGCTTGAGTAACCTCCAGAAAAAATCTCAGAATTTTCACATTTTCTTTAGCTGTCATGGCCTTTGTGAATGGAAATGTGGAAGCACCTCTCTCGTACAGATTTCAAACTCCCTGAGCTCCACTGTAGTGCCTCTGTGTGATATGCAATATATGATAGCAGGTACAAGAAGGAAACAAAATACAGTTCTGTCTTTTAGCGCTCTTCCCTTTGAAAACAATGGCAATATTAGAGAGTGATGGGTGATGAGTGTTTAAAAACTCTGCTAAATTCTATGTTAAAATAACACATGAAGTGTAAAAATTATCTGTTTGTAATATTTCCTTTGCAATATTTTTTACTAACCAGTAGTGAAGTTTGATTTGAAGCTTTTTATCCTTTAACTAGGAAACTCTGGATGATCAGATCATCCAGGCCAACCCACTGCTGGAGGCCTTTGGCAATGCCAAGACTGTGAGGAACAACAACTCACGCTTTGTGAGTTCATTTCAGATTTGTTGGAATGCAGACATCTAATATGTCTCATTCATTGATCGCTATAACCTGTGGGTTGATCTGTACTGCTTGATAGGGAAAATTCATCCAGATTCACTTTGGAACAACTGGCAAGCTGGCCTCTGCAGATAGCGAAACCTGTGAGTTGGAGCAAGTCAGTGCATGCAGAATCTGTGCATTTATGTTCTCCAGTTTACCAGGAGACTAACAGCATCTCGCTTTTGGTTAGATCTTCTGGAGAAATCCAGAGTGACTTTCCAGCTGGCCAGTGAAAGGAGCTATTATAATTTTTACCAGATAATGTCCAACAAGAAGCCAGAGCTCATTGGTGAGTGCCAGCAATGCTGGGCTTGGCTCAGTGAGTGCTTCCTCTTTCCACTGTGACCTGCCCCGGTGCCACCAAAGGTGCCCTGTATACCTGCAGATCTCCTCCTTATCTCCACCAACCCCTACGACTTCCCCTACGTGAGCCAAGGAGAAGTCACTGTTGCCAGTATTGACGACAGCGAGGAGCTGCTGGCGACAGATGTGAGTGCAGCGGAGCACCCACGGGGCTGCCCCGCAGTCAGACCAGCTGCAGTCAGGGAGGCACGGCTGGCCCCAGGGCCGTCAACCACCGGGCTCTGCCGCCCACAGAGGCCATGGGACCAGCCCAGTGCTGCACGCACTCAGTGCAGGCAGGGAGGCAGGGGGAGAAACCCCACCTTCCCATCGCTGCGCACGTGCCTCTTAACAGCACCTTGTGCTTCTCTCGCCCTCCCTGACTTGCCTGTTGCCTCTGCAGAGCGCAGTGGACATTCTGGGCTTCAGCCCCGATGAGAAGGTGGGGATGTACAAGCTGACGGGGGCCGTCATGCATTATGGAAACATGAATTTCAAGCAGAAGCAGCGGGAGGAGCAGGCGGAGCCAGACAGCACAGAAGGTAGTGCTGACAGCAGAGTTTGCCTGTGAACTGCACCAGGAGACAAGCTAGCAACCCTGTCCCATAAAGTGCCCTACAATTTGAGAATGATTTTCCCTTCCAGAAACTAAATTTTTTAAGTTTGTTGCAAGTTCCACAAAATCAGTGATTTAATTTATGTTCTGCAAGGAAACAGAAAGATATAAAGGTGAAGCATTGCTGCAGCCCTCCAGGTGTGGAACAGGAGTGTGCTGTGGCTGAGACACCGCCCATGTTGGGGGGAAAATATTCTCCATGGGACTGGAGAGAAGCTTCCCTTGACAATAGGTGCATTTGAATAGCACTGAAAGTAGGCTCCTTGTAACAGAAACGTCCTAGAGGACCCAGACACCCTTCCTTATCTCTTTTGAACTCATCTGTTGTCTCTGATCCTAGTGGCTGACAAAGCTGGCTACCTGATGGGTCTGAATTCTGCTGATTTGCTCAAGGCTTTATGCTATCCCAGGGTGAAAGTCGGGAATGAATATGTAACTAAAGGACAAAATGTCCAACAGGTACCTAGACAGCTGATCAGCTTTTCATTTTGTTCAGACAGTTCTTTCAAGTTTAAAGCTAACTCAACTTTCATTACTGCCATGGCCATGTTTCTTACAGGTATACAATTCAGTAGGTGCATCGGCTAAATCAGTCTATGAGAAGATGTTCCTATGGATGGTTATTCAAATCAACCAACAGCTGGATACAAAGCAGCCCAGACAGCATTTCATTGGTGTCCTGGACATTGCTGGCTTTGGAATTTTTGATGTGAGTTACAGTAAGTATGCTTGGCCATTGATGACTTTTCCAAACTAACTGGCATTTTTTTATATTTTGAATTTGCAGTTCAACAGCTTGGAGCAGCTGTGCATCAACTTCACCAATGAGAAACTGCAACAGTTCTTCAAGCACCACATGTTCATGCTGGAACAGGAGGAGTACAAGAAGGAGGGAATTGAATGGGAGTTCATTGACTTTGGGATGGACCTGGCTGCCTGTATTGAGCTCATTGAGAAGGTAGAGGAAATCTTCTCATTTTAGGAGAGCACATTTCTTTCATGGTTATTTATTTTAGTCCATCCATTCTTAATGAATTGACACATTACTGCTGAATGACGCTCTCACATAAGAAGAGGCAGTTTTTAAAACCAATGCTTTTGGAATGACAGGCTGCCTCTACAAAAACAATGATTTCCTGAACAATATGGCTGGGGTGGAAGGGAGAGGGGGTACACAATGTTAATTTGCTGCCTCTAACAAGATTGTCTTTAACTGTAAGGTGAACCTCAAGTCTTACTCCTTGCAGTAATGGACAGAATTAAGTTCCTAGTTCTAGCAACACAACACTTTCTGGCCCTTCTGTTGCTGCTCACTGCTACTGCACTGGGGATCTTAATGGGAATGAACCCCTCACTGCTACGTAACAAGCCAGTGTCCAGCGGTTGTGCACAGCATATGATGTGCAAATCCATATGCTTCTTGTGCCCCTGCAGCTTTCTTGCTGGCTGGGCATCAAAGGCTGAAAAGCCTTGACTTTAGACTGAACATTACTTAGCAACAACTGAAAACATCAGTGCGTTATCAACATTCCTCTCATACCTAGCTCAAAACTTAGCACTGTACCAGCTGCTAGGAAGACAATTAACTCTATCCCAGCTGAAACCAGGACAACATACCCAAACAGCTTCCTTTTCAGGAGCATACAGATATCTGCTCCCAACTCTATCATTCATGCCCAGTGTCCAGTGACTGATTCAGCCATCCCACATGCATGTTTACTGCTTGATATTTATACCCATGGATTATGCCTTTGCACAGGAGCCTCACATTTCTTGCTAACCACCCACACGTCCCACCACATAGCAGCATCTACAGGCAGCGCTACCAGTCACAGCTAGCGCCTGTTGCCTATCGCTATATTTAACACCCAAAATCCATACTAACTCTTCAGTAACAGTAAATTACACTCTATGTATCACATTTTGTGTTCTATATCTATGCAATAGAGTATTAGAGCCAAAGGAATCAGAATACCTGTGCTGATCTAACACTGTACTCTCTTGTAATGACAGGAAAGTAGACGACACTTCTAGGATGCAAATCATCTCCTTATAAAGTATGTTCTGTTAGTGATTCTGTAAATGTTTTTATAATGCTTCCATTATAGAAGAGCAATCTGGACAGCTAACTCAGATCTAGATTCTGTTTTACAGACACCTGCAGTTAGGCAAAATGAATACTAACCCCAGAGCTCTCATGCAGCAGCCACACCTAGAGGGCAAAATCTTCATTCAAAACATGGCATTCCTGCCCAACATCCACCTCCTGTGGTTGCTGCTGCTCTAGAGGATCCCTGATTCTAGCTCTGGCAGCTATGTAGCTGAATTCAGACATAAGCATCTAATAGCATCTTATTAATTAAAAAAAAAAAGTTTCATACAAAGAAGGAAATCCTAGAATTCTCTCTAGGCCAATTAAGTGCAGGTCACATCAGTGTCTCCAGCAAAATCAGAAGACATGCTTATCTGCACTATCAGAAGATACCTAATGTAGCTCAGTTGAAAGCTCAATGTCGCTGAGAATGTGCCTACATCTCTGTATTGTAATACTTCCAACTTTAAATACAATTCTGAGACAAATTAAAAGTCTATGGGATTCTAAAGTGCCAGATTATTGCCATTTACACTCCATGTAAGGTGAGGAAAATCTGATTGATCGTGCACATTCACTGGACACAGAACAGGAGTTGTTAGATATTAAGTTATCTACGTACAGTCATGAGGAGCCATCAAACTAAGTTCATGTTGACAGTTGCAACCTGATGGCTTGTAACAGACATAGACAACAGCATCAGTCCTGCAAACAGGACACTGAAGCCTACTTCCTAACAATGTAGGGTAAAGATGATTGAAACAATTAATTATAATATGTATATATAAGTATATATAGCCTTTCAAAGATGCATGTAAACAGTATTGTCAAGTTCCCATGTTTATGGGTAGTAGCTTGAGCAACACAGACTAATTACAGTTTGCCTGATTATTATAGTAACTAGTGATGTATTAAGAACTTGTGCAGTACAAATTACAGTCACTGAAACAAGCCACAACTCATACGCAAGGTGACATTTTATTTACTTTTCCTCTCCCCACCACCTAGTTTCTTCATGTATTCATATCTCTCCCAGCCCATGGGCATCTTCTCCATCCTGGAAGAGGAGTGCATGTTCCCCAAGGCAACTGACACCTCTTTCAAGAACAAGCTCTATGACCAGCACCTGGGCAAGTCCAGCAACTTCCAGAAGCCCAAGCCTGCCAAAGGCAAGGCTGAGGCCCACTTCTCCCTGGTGCACTATGCTGGCACGGCGGACTACAACATCACTGGCTGGCTTGAGAAGAACAAGGATGTCTTGAATGAAACTGTTGTGGGGATGTACCAGAAATCATCCTTGAAGCTGCTGTCCTTCCTTTTCTCTAACTATGCCGGTGCAGAAACAATTAAGTGCTTTTTCAGTGATCATCATTAAGGCAAGAAACAACTAAAGTCTACTTCTACTTCTCCTCTCTGTGGTATACTCTAGACTCTCTATCAGCCCCTAATGTGACCTTGTTCTTGTGTGCACCCAGATATGCCAAAACTAAGATACTGACATGCAGAACTTCTGAAAATACCACATTCATATGGTGCAGATAAGTAAAACTCAGCAAGTCCAAAACAAAGTGACAGGAGGTGTATGTTTCCTGACTTACTGTATTGTGAATTATGTGCATGCGTACTCATCCTCTAGACAGGTGCCAAATATACATGCAAAGTGCCAGAACTTATAGTCTTTGGAGACAGTTTTGCTTCTTGAGGTGAACTTAAGAACTAAGAGACCACAGAACTATTTCATATCCATCTGAGCACTCCTGGTGTTGCAAGGGAAAATGAGAGAGACAGAGAATATAATTTAGAAGTCCTCTAAGGGCATCAGAGAGCAGTCCAATCTCTTGCCCTTTTTGTGGCTGAAAACCATCAAGTCAGACAGTCAATAGGTCTGCCTTACCAAAAATGGTCACCCAGATTTCTACAAAAAAACCCAATATTCTGGCAGCTTGGATGCCAGGCAAAAAGAAGAGGCAACATACAGTAATAGTCAATTCAGCCGTCAGGCATATGGACAGCTGGGTTCAAGGCACAAGACAGTACTGCATGGTGACTTTCTTGCAGTTCAGTTTGACTGACGTAACAATGTATCTGAGCAAGTTCCTAGGAAATACTGGGGATGAGTCAGCTGTGGTCCTTGCAAGTATCATCAATATAAGGAAGGCGAGAAGAAAAGGTTGTGGGGATAAAATTTTGGATACGGTGTGAAGTTCGGATAACAAAGACTCCATTTAAGTCTCAATTTAGTTGGCTTCAACAATGCAGCAAATATGAAAAGGCACTGAACTGCTTGCACTTGTATTCCTGAGACTATAACTTGCTTCCTGCCTTGGGGCTGCCATAACTCAGAACATTGGATTAGGAGATTTTTCTAAAGAAGACTTCACTGCACTGATAAACAAATGTCCACTGCTGAACCACATTCTTGGGCCTTCCACCTAATTAAAAAAAAAAAAAAAAAAACAAACCTAAAAAAATGGGGCTATATCTATAAGTAAAAGCAATGTGACTAGAAGCACAGAGTACACTGTTATGAAACTTATGTCAGGACATAGTGTTCCATAACACCAAAGCGATATACATTATGATGCAACCTAAATCATGCATCTGAGACCAAATATACCATACACTGATCAACAACCAGCTAGCAGCAGTTCACTAAAACTCTCGTGCAGCAGTGGGTCAGTATTTACAATTAAAAATTAATTATTTTATTGGCCCATGACCAAAGAAAGGAAGGTGAGGCCTACAAAACACACTGCTTACTCTAACCATTCACCTCCTATCTACTTCTTCCAAGGTGACAGTGGTGGTGGCAAGAAAGGTGCTAAGAAGAAGGGGGGCTCTTTCCAGACGGTGTCTGCTGTGTTCAGGTTATGTGAATTTCCTTTTAAATGAGCCATGCTTCCACAAGAATGATCTGAGGGCTGGAACACCTCTCCTATGAAGAAAGGCTGAGAAAGTTGGGATTGTTCAGCCCGGAGAAGAAAAGGTTCTGGGGAGACGTTATTGCGGCCTTTCTATATATTAAGGGGGCTTATCAGAAAGATGGAGAAAGACTTTTTACCAGGGCCTATAGTGACAGGACAAGAGGCAATGGTTTTAAACTGAAAGAGGGTAGGTTTAGACTGGACATAAGGAAGACATTTTTTTACAATGAGGGTGGTGAGATGCTGGGACAAGTTGCCCAGAGATGTTGTGGATGTCCCATCATTGGAAGTGTTCAAGGTCAGGCTAGATAGAGCTTGGAGCAACCTGATCTAGTGAAAGAAGTCCCTGCCTATGGCAGGCGTGTTGGACTCAATGATCTTCAAAAGCTGCTTCCAATCCAAGCCATTCTGTGATTCTATAACTCCTTGACATTTAAATAAGAATGCAAAAGCTTTGTAGCTCAAAGCTGAAACCCATGTTTTGTTCTATCACAGGAAAATCTAAACAAGTTGATGACTAACCTGAGAAGTACCCATCCTCACTTTGTGCGCTGCCTGATTCCTAATGACACCAAGACACCTGGTAAGTCCATCATTATACTCTGAAGACACAGCACTGATGGGAATTGGCCTACTTAGCTTCCACTCCAATTTCTTCCAGAACAGCATGTGAGTTCTTGTGGGGGTTGGCCTGTAGGACAGTGGCCTTCTTGTACTGTTCACTGTGCCTGTAAAATTTTGAGCATTACATTCCACAACACTTACCCATCTTTGCTTAATGTGTGTACAGAGCTGAAGATGATAAAGATGGGACTGATAACAGCTGATGAAATTGTCTCTTGTGGGTAACAGCATTAACAAATCCCTAACAAATGCCTAGATTTAAGGACCACTATGTCATTCAGAACTGTTGGGTTCAGCCCAGGACCACTTAGCAATTTCTAAATATTTAGTCTTAGGATCTGATTCACTGAGCTGGAGGACTGTCAAAAAAATCATATATCATTTGTAGAATTCCATGTACAAGCTGCTCAGTGCTGCAAGTTCTTGGAAAGCATTTTGATAGACAGTTACTTTTTTTCCTGTATTTAATTAATATTAATAATTAATATTAAACTCTCACAAAGGGTTTAGTCTCCAAGAACAGTCAAGTCTGGGAGTATTTTTATGTGGCCATTAAATTAAAGTACTTGGGGAGAGACTTGCCTGTGTGGGTTTTAGGGGTCTAATCATTATGAGGTCTGATACTGGTAGAATGACAAGGTTAATACTGGTAGAATGTAGTAGATGCAATAGGAATACCAGGAAACAGAAGCTTACCATCTGTTTAATCTGCTTAGGAAACAAAAGACCAATTTCAATGTTTCTTACCTTTCTTATGTGTCTCTGTGTAACCCTGAAGACCAAAAGCAGGATTTAAGCAATACATGTATGTATGACATTCACATTTCAGCTGTTCATCTAAACTCCTTTTATATTCAGTGGAGAGAAGCTGGCATTTTAAGATATGACTCATCTGGCCCCTTTTATACATCTATCTTAGGATGAGATGAATCACATCCTAGAAGAAACTGTTTCTCTCCACTGACTATAAATGAAGTCCAAATGGAAGTTTCCACACTTCATATCCTAAAGTGAAGAAAGAGGAATCCCACTGGGGTCCTGACAGTCAAGAATGTTTAAGGGGGGAATTAAGGAAACCTACTAAAATAGAAAAGCATATCTGAATGAATGATTTTGCCGGATATGGCTGTCATTTTAATGTTCAGTTGGTTGTTTTGACAGAGGTGACTCAGAGGCAATCATGACTTTTGCCTTCCAAGAAAAAGAAAAGTAGCACTGTGTGAGCGAAATTAAGGGTGGTGAAGGAAGATAAACTGGACATGTGATTTTTATCTGGTTTTAGGCTGCTTATGCTCAACTTTTCTAACAATTCCTTTGGATACACCTTTATTGATTACACTGAAAAGACAAAGTTAAGCATACGGGCCATTCTGTACTAATTAATGTCTCTAACAGCTGATGGAAATTTCTGCATGACGAAGTGGTTCCATGGGGGTTTTATTCTGCCAGTTGTACTTTGTTTGTATTACTTGGGCATAAGACTTAGAAATACAGTTGACTGTTATATCCAATAGGTAATTTAGGAGAAGAAAGATAATTCATCCAATTTCAATCAACTGTCCTCTACAGGCAGACTGAGAGCTTTAAGCAACCTGCTTATCTACTCCTGTGTTAGAATCTATCCAGCTATCAAATCTAATCAAGTTTGAGTATAGTCAATACTCGCATGGCAGATTCAAGGTAAAATCTTACATAATGTGTAGAGCTTATTGTCTAGATGGTACTACACTCTACATTCTGCCACCTCTACCTATAACCAGTGAGGATGCTGACGCTGTTGAAGATTTTTCAGCTGGTGTCCTAAAGCACCCTCCTGCCATTTTTGAGTAATGTGGCCTTATGTCTTTTGGCCACTGGTGATTCAAAAGCACTGCCAGCCCTAGCATTCTTAATAAAAGCTCAGCTCACTGAAGCAGCTCTCTTCAACTTCTATGAATTGAAGGTATGTTCTGTCTTCACTTCTTGCATCTTTAATCAAGAGCTGGTTGAATTTTGTCAAAAAAAAGGGAGGTCATTCTGGAATGCTAATACATATGGACATTCTTTGGAAGAAAAGGACAGTCATGATGGATGTATTTTGTTTAAGGTGAAATGGACCATTATTTGGTGGTGCATCAGCTGCGGTGCAATGGGGTTCTAGAAGGCATCCGAATTTGCAGGAAGGGGTTTCCAAGCAGAACCCTTTATGCAGACTTTAAGCAACAGTAGGTCTTCAGTTATAACTGTCTGTTAAGATAAGGCCTCACTCAGTAAACCCACAACTCAGGTGACAAGACTGGTGACATCATGGAGAGACACCCCCTGAACCAGACTACATTAGTGGTGTTTGGGGGAACCAAGTCAATAATAGTGTCTTAGGTCACTCCAGTCTCTCCCTCTTTAATCAGACCAGAGATTTCTTGATTAACCAGAACTAGTATTATTTCTAAACTGTAGTCAATGCCTGATGATTCAAAGACATGCAAAATACTTGTAGTGTAATTAATTGCGGCATTATAGACTGCTCTTTGTGGGTGTCCAAGAGCATACATACAAAAACGATACACATCATCACAGCCTCCTTACAGTGCATTGACTAAGCATTCAAAAACCCAAGGCTTTGCTGGTGCTCTGTCAGTGGCCTGCATCCTATGCCTTGTTTTCCTCATCATTAAAATGGAGACAATTAAACTGATTCATGTGAGCTCAGTTGCTATAAAGTGCTGAATCAGAACTGGCTGCTGTTATAAATAAATGTAACAGTAGCATCTTCCATGCTGAACTGGTGTGAAAAGGACCCAAGACATCTCTGAAAATGTCCTGCAACCTGAAGTTCAGTAAGGCATTAGCTGGTCTCAATTGTCAAATCATAATTTGATGTGACAGGTGAAGGAATCTATCCATAATGGCCACGGTCCAGAACCACAAAGTGCTTTATAGTTCAAAGGAAATGTGCTGAAGTTCAGGAGGAACTACAATGGAAGCCTAAAATAGAGAATAAATTCACTGCACCATTATCACTGTCTTGATTTTACATATTCTCTTTCAAGGTAGACTTGAGAATTAGAAGTGCTCCAGTGTACAGTCACACATCCTCATTGATGTATCTGAAGAAACTCCTTTAGAAGGATTAGGTGATCCTGTCCATGACACAGGATTACCATAATCATTAAGTTACCTTGCAAAATGCTAATACTGCTGTTAGCATTTACAGAGTAATACCATGCCATTTTTAGTCCAAACTCAAGGATTCAGTGTTACAACTTGTAGCGACTGAGCTGTGCAAGACCTGTATTTCCTTTGGAATATAGCTGATTTTTGTTAGTTTTAATTAATCCTCAACTTTAATTAGAGTAGTGTTCCTCTGATCAATGAAACAAAAGAGGTTGACATGTTCTCACTATGTTCTTCCTAATTCCTGGACCTGCAGACACTCTTAAGTATGGACATTAATTTTGTATGTAACAACATACTTTGTTGTTACACAGCCAACAGATCCCTCTGAAGAGTGTATGTGTCCCCTTGTCATCATGTTCTGTTCAGCCAAGACTGTCTAGATTTCAGATGACATATTCAGCCACTTTCAGATAGCTCAGCTTCCATATATTTTATGATATACGATGGATCCTATTTTCTTCACCTGTTTGCAACTAGTCCTTGCAACCTGTCTTACCACAGGTACAAGATTCTTAATGCCTCAGCCATTCCAGAAGGCCAATTCATTGACAGCAAAAAGGCTTCGGAAAAGCTTCTTTCCTCCATTGACGATGACCACAACCAATACAGATTTGGTCACACCAAGGTAAAGCCCTTGTGGAAGAGTGGGTATATTAATGGCAAAAAATTTTTTTTGTTGAAAGTATTTTTTGCATATGAAATCAGCCTTCAGGATGATTAGAAATGAAGAACACCACTAGCAAGGAGTACAGAAAATTTCTCTGGTTCTGGGGGTAAGCGTGAGGGGTAGCCCTCAGCCCTGGGAACACCACACTACCAGAATGGCCCAGCGTGGCTGCAGCTAGAACTAGTGCTGCCCCTTTCTCCTGCCAGTTGAACTCATTTATATCAGTGCATCTTAGACAAGCTCAGACAAGTTTGGACAGTCAGACTTTTCAGGGGATTTAGGCGCACAAACAAGTCTATCTTCCATACCCAAAGTAGTGTTAGGTGGGACACCGATTCTCTGAGCAGCACAACCAAGACAGTACCATCTCTGGACAAAACCCCAATCGCCTACGCTACTGAACAGACATCATCATGTATGCTTCTCAAGCCATCTCTAGGTCAGTTTACAGAGCAAATCTTGAGCCTGACATAGAAGGGTACAGTACAGTGAAGAGACAGTATAGGCTATAGTACTAAGTTGAAAGTTAACTCTGTTTTAGTAACTACTGATGAGCTAGATCTTCCACAGCCTATGCTGGAGCAGGCCTCAAATAACACTGCAATAATGTGATTAGATCATACATAGAGTGACTTGTTTTGAATCATAGGAACACTGAGGATATGAATACTGACATAAAATTTCTCTAGCTGTTAAACCTGTACTCTGCAGGCATTTCTGCAAAACTGCCTTGTACTACCCTGCATCAGTTGCCAATGGTTGTGTATCTGCCTAAGCTTCAAACTATCTGACCCTCTTTTGTGTTCTAGGTGTTCTTCAAGGCAGGTCTCCTGGGACTCCTAGAAGAGATGAGAGATGAGAAGCTTGTGAGCCTCATCACTCATACACAAGCTATGTGCAGAGGGTACCTCATGAGAACTGAATTTAAAAAGATGAATGAAAGAAGGTAATATAAGAAAATACTAACAATCATACTGTGTCAGACCAAAAGTCCAGCAATGCAGTTCCCTGTCTTAGGCAAAAATACTGTCCTCGGGAAAGACCCTTAGAAAGACTAGGGGAAACAGAGCAAATACAAACTAATAGTTTCCTTGTTATAGGTTCCCAAATTCTGGCAAAAGCTATTTAGCAATTGGACCATGATATTTAGTATTTAACAGTGAACCTTTTCTCCAGGAATGCACTTACCATTTTCAACTTTTAAAGAAGCCTGTGATGGAGATAGCCAACTGAACAAATGCTAAGGTTTGTCTGTTTTGACATGTTGTCTGATAACTTAGAATCATAGAATCATTTAGGTTGGAAAAGACCTTTAAGATCATTGAGTCCAACCATCAGCCATGCCCACTAAACCATGTCCGGAAGTGCCTTGTCTACATGCTTTTTGAATACCTCCAGGGATGGTGACTCCACCACTTCCCTGGGCAGCCTGTTCCAATAACTAACAACCCTTTCAGTAAAGGAACTTTTCCTAATATCCAATCTAACCCTCCCCTGCCGCAACTTGAGGCCATTTCCTCTCGTCCTATCACCAGCCACCTGACAGAAGAGACCAGCACCCACCTCACTACAACCTCCTTTCAGGTAGTTGTAGAGAGCGATAAGGTCTCCCCTCAGCCTCCTTTTCTCCAGGCTAAACAACCTCAGCTGCTCCTCATAAGACTTGTGCTCCAGGCCCCTCACCAGTTTTGTTGCCCTTCTCTGGACACACTCCAGCACCTCAATGTCTTTCCTGCAGTGAGGGGCCCAAAACCGAACATAGTACTCAAGGTGCGGCCTCACCAGTGCCGAGTACAGGGGGACGATCACTTCCCTGCTCCTGCTGGCCACACTATTTCTGATACAGTCCAGGAGGCCACTGGCCTTCTTGGCAACCTGGACACACTGCTGGCTCACATTCAGCCAGCTGCCAACCATCAAACCCAGGTCCTTTTCCGCCGGGCAGCTTTCCAGCCACTCTGGCCCAAGCCTGTAGTGTTGCATGGGGTTGTTGTGACCAAAGTGCAGGACCCGGCACTTGGCCTTGTTGAACCTCATACAATTGGCCTCGGCCCAGCAATCCAGCCTGTCCAGATCCCTCTGTAGAGCCTTCCTATCCTCAAGCAAATCAACCCTCCCTCCCAACTTGATGTCATCCATAAGCTTACTGGGGGTGCACTCAATCCAGATCATTTATAAAGATATTAAAGAGAACCGGCCCCAGTACTGAGCCCTGGGGAACACCACTTCTGACCTGCCACCAACTGTATTTAACGCCATTCACCACAACCCTCTGGGCTTGTGTCCTGAGAAGTAAGGACACACGATACAGATCAGGACATCTTCACCTCTTCATCTGGGGATCAGTTTAAAAGAATTAAAAGGAAGTACTTTACAGAGTGGGCAGTGAAATTCTGGAACTTGCTGCTGTGGGAGGCTCTACAGGTAGCTGGTAGCAAGTTCAAAAAGGGATTAGAAATCATCAGGTTTTAGACACACTTAAGGGAACAGGCATAGATATGCCACCTTACCCCTCCAATCTAATGACTGTGGAAGGTGGACAAGTGTGAGGGGAGTATATAGCGGCCAGGTTTCCATGCTGTCCCTAAATAGTGTATGCCACTGCCACTCCCAGAGGCAGAGCATTGAGATAGATGGACCATTTGCCTGACCCACTTACTGTGTTCTTCAACTGTTCCTGTTCCAAGATACAGCACAACTGAGTGGGAATCAGGTGTTCTTGGCTGTCGTGGTTTCAGGTCAGCTCAGTCGGTAACAAAGCACCATGAATCCGCTCACTCACCCCCCACCCCCTCGCCTGGCCACGTTGGGATGAGGAGAAAATACAAAGGCAGGCTTGTGGGTTGAGACAAGGACTGGGAGGGATCACTCCCCACTTATGGTCACGGGCAAAAGACAGGCTCAACTTGGGGAAGAAACAAAAGCAATTTAATTTACTACCAATCAAAACAAAAACAAAACACAAGGGTATTAGGAAGGGAAACCAAACATCAGAACAACGTCCCCCCACCCCTCCTGCCTTCCCGGCTCAGCTCCACTCCCGATGATTTCTACCTCCTCCCCCCGGCAGCGCAGGGGAATAGGGGATGGGGGTTGAGTCAGCTCGCCACACATCGTCGTTGCCGCTTCTTTCCTCAGGGGGAAGATTCCTCTCTCGTTCCTTGCTCCAACGTGGGGTCCCTCCCATGGGAGACAGTCCTTCACCAACTTCTGCAACGTGGTTCCTTTCCGCAGGGTGCAGTTCCTCACAAACTCCGCTGGCGCGGGTCCTTTCCACGGGCTTCAGTTCTTCCCGAACTCCCCTGGCGCGGGTCCTTTCCGCGGGCTGCTCTCCCGACTCACACTGCTTCAGCGCGGTTTTTACCATGGGGTCACGGCCACCTTCGGGAGCCTCCGCTCCACCGTTCACCCCCATGGGCTGCAGGGCCATCAGCCTCCTCAGGCGCCTCCTCCTCCCCCTCCACTTCCATGCCTCCAGTATCGGCAGAGATGTTCCTCTCAGGTTTCCTCCCCACACAACCAGTTCCCCTTCTTAAATATGTTTTCCCAGAGGCGTTACCACCGTCACTCCCCGCCTAGAGGCGGATGTGACATTTTGGCGTGCGCGTCCGACATTTTGGGACGGCGAATTCTTTATCTTTATCCAACATTTTGGGGCGGCGAATTCTTCCAGCAACTTCTTAAAGGGGCCGCCTCTGCAGCCCTCCCTCCCCTGCCACCAAGGAAAACCGTGCCACACAAACCCATAACATTGGCTTTGAAAGGAAATATTGACACAGAAATAAACACTTGGTGTCCATGTTTGACTTATGTACACTGGGACTGTTCATGAGGATGAGCTGGATTTGAAGATAACAAATGAAACAGATTTTCCCCATTTACCTGGTGAACATTGACAGAACCCCCCCCTTCCCTGTTTCAATTTCCTCTTCTCTGACAGATTTAAGCCTAATTTTGATTATGAATGCCACAGTTATGCACAGCTAAGTTCTGTCCATAAATAGCTATGGATTCACACACTATGTCACTACTAATACCGCACAGTGAGAAGTTTTTAGCTAGTCTAGGCCCAAGAAGCAACTGCAGGAGCTGCCCTGCACTGCCACTTTCTCTGCAGCCTTAGTCCACAGAACCCTGGTTCCCAGGATCATAGAGCAGGATCAGCAGGCATTTTTGGTAGCTTGCTGTCTTCACCATGATACCTTGTTTCAGATTAATGAGTTAGAAAATGAGCTTGTTGCTGAGCAGAAACAAGGAATAGAGTCACTGAAAGGTGCTCGCAAGTATGAACGAAGGATGAAGGAGCGCACTTACCAGGTATTTCAAATCTTCTGCCCTCTTACGCGCATCACCTCAGTCCGTCTTCCAAGGGCGACTTGATTTTCACTTCCCACAGTCTGAAGAGGATAAGAAGAATATTCTCTGGCTCCAGGACCTGGTGGACAAGCTGCAGTTAAAAGTGAAAGCATACAAGAAACAGGCAGAGGAAGCTGTGAGTGCAGGAGTCTTTAAATCTTTGTGGGCCCTGGGTGGAGAATTCCAGAAGGTCTGGGCTCCCAAGTTCATTGAAATAAGTGAATACTCTGTTTGATAGGGCTGCTATGGCCACTGCCTTTGAATATTCCTTGCCTCATAAAGACTTAGAGCTCACAACAGAGCAGGCACAGCTGTAATTATCCAGGAGTTGTTGCACTTTTGGAGCCACACTAGCCAATTTTCCCAGCTGGAACTGAGCGGGACTAATTGCTCTGTCACCAGCTGAGTGCTCATGTTGTTGACAGTACTACATAGAAATGCACGGAGTGCTGGCAATGCAGGGATGTAGCTGTGAGGCTAACTAGTAGGTGATGTTACTGTGGTGCAGCCATAGGTTGTTCGGTTAATGGTAAGAGGGCAATGTCAGTTTGTGTCCATGTCACTGATGGCACTGCATGACTTTCACAGGAAGTACAGGCAAACACTAATCTCTCACGATGCCACAAGACCCAGCATGAGCTGGAAGAGGCTGAAGAACGAGCAGATATTGCTGAATGTCAGGTTAACAAGTTGCGAGCCAAAAGTCGTGATACTGGAGGACAGGTGAGTTGGAGGGCTGCAGAAAAGGACCATTCCTATGCAGCAAGTGCCACAAAGATCTCTGCCCAAAGACCTGGCAGCAACAGCTGTATTCCTCCCACTCTTGCACTGGAGTGTCCTCATAAAGGAAGACCAGAAATTGGCACTTATTCAAAACCAGTGGGTTTTGAAAGTCCTTTTGGTGCCTCCCAAGAGACAGACCAGACATGATCGATTGTAAGAAACCAGGTCTTTCAGCAGAATTGGGAGATACGGGTTGTTTGCCAGTAACAGGCCAGAACATTTGCAATAGCCACAGACCTGAAGCAACCCCACAAATTACTCAATTGCTCCGATAACTTCTACATTATCTTCCCTTTTTTATATTTAGAAATCAGAGGAATGAGGTCCCTCACCAGACCTGCAGCAGGCTTGCTTACAATATAGACTACTGTGCATCCAACAAGAGATATTCATTCCCTGCTTCATGTAACAAGGTGTGCACGTAACTAATCTTTGACCTGGTCATATTTACCCAACCGTAAGTAGAAGCTGTGAGAAATAAAAATAAACCTGGGTGATATTCTGGTGACTGTAAGGACTATAAATTCATTATGAGATTGACAGTAAGCATTTGTGAATGGATGTAGCAGGTACAGCAGCAGTTCCCAAAGTCCAGGATAAGTCCTATACAGGAAAAAGGGTTGCCAGAGCAATGGGAACACACTCCTCGGTCGTCCTCCACAGTTTCAACTTTCATGCTTGAGAGAAGCTAACAACTAAACAGGGAAAATACAGAAAAGATCTCTAGGTAAGACTGTAACAATACCTGTGACTTGAACTACTCTGTTCTTCTGCCTTTGCAGTCCATGGCATAATGCTGTGGGGACAGGGAGAGCATTTCCTCCAGACAGCGCGTGTGGATGGGGCTCTGCCACGAGTGGAAGGAATGGGTGGGAATCAGCACCCTACACTACCTGCATCCGCGTGCGCATCCTATGGGATATGTTGTGCTTGTGGAAGGGAGGGAAAAGGAGGGCATCTTCGCCATGCAGTGTGCGTGTTTGGGGGGGGTGGGGTAGGTGGATCTCTTCCATGCAGTGTGCATGTGTGTGTGGCGCGGATCTGCTCCATGCGGCG